>JASXSY010002272.1:0-13815 GCA_034509805.1 Sipha maydis | reverse complement strand
GTTAAATAAGGTCGGAACGCAATTCATGTACTCGTTAAATATCTTTGGGATGCGATTCATATGGAAAAGGGATTTCGGAACGCAATTCATGTGCAAGCGATTCGGTGTATTATACAATCCACTTAAGTCTGCATTTTTTCTCCGCTAGTATATATAGGGTTTAAACAGAGGCCCATATATTTTTCTTAGTATTTTCCTTTCGAAAGTTAATAACTTGTTCTCATTACCCTGCGTCGTGGGCCATGTTTCACATTCATACATGACACAATAGGGCGTAAGTAGGTAATGTATAGTTTTTTCTTTGTGTTTTTTGAAAGATGTCTTTAAATTAACATTTTACTCATTGCGTAAAACCCTCAATTTGCTATACTTATCCTGGACTTAATCTTGTTATGCATACTATTTTTATAATATATGTTAGCACCTAAGCCAGAGGTTCCCAACCTTCTTTGATTCACGACACCCTTAGTTATTTTATAAAAATCTGGAGACACCCTATATCTATACTCTATAGTATTGAATATAGTGTTTATCTTAGTATAATTAATACCAGACTGAGTGTAGTAAAATTGTTGGAATGTTATTAAATTATATTTTATATAAAAATAAAGATAAAAAATTTGAATCCAATGATAGGTATCATTGTATACGAAAAACGATTCTGAACGGAGATGATATGTATAACTTATCGTAACTAAAAAATATCGGTGATCGGTTTACTCAAATTTTTTTTATAAGCCCTTAAAGCTCAAATTTTTTTTATAAGCCCTTAAAGTTTAAATTTGTATAAAATGTGTAAAAATCACGATAATTTGCAAGTTATTTTGTAGATAAAAATTCATAGAATTTTTTCTGTTCATACTTAAGGTTCAAAATTTTAACACTAGGTTATCTATAAGCTACTCTTCAAAAATCTTTAAAAAAATTTCTTCCGGACTTAGAGGAAAAAATTTTATGACTGTTTGAAATTTAAATATTTACGAAATTGCATAAAACAGCGATTTATTCTCAAACGATTTTTAATATTTTTTATAATTCAAAAAGTAATAGTCGCAGATTTTTGAAATTTCTACCAGCTGTTAAGATTGGTATTTCTTTTATGTAATATTTTTTTCAAAATATTATATTGATTTTTAAGCCACATATAGGCATTTAAAATATTCGATTTTTTTACATTTTATTTTTATAATCGGTAATAAAAAAATTTGGCTCAAACAAAATACTTGAAAATTTAATAGAAGATTCCACAGAAGTAGTTCCTAATGTCATTCAAAAATTATTAAAATCCATAGGCACAATTTTTTTTTATAAGCGTTTGAACATCGAATATTGACATAAAATTACATGTAAAATATAATATAATGTATAATATTCTAGACTGACAAATGATATCGGTTTTTTTAATATGCCCTAACTCAAAAACGAAAAAACCGCAACAACTTGAAATTATCATTAAATCTTTATATTGGCGTTATCGATACGTGGTTAAAATTTCAAAGTATTTTGACATATTTTGACTTATTTATAGACAATTTAAATTTTCGGTTTTTCTAAATTTTTCGTTTAAAAATAAAATATACTTATACAATATTTATAAATATCATTGTATTATATTCTAGACAAACATATTATCTCCGTTCAGAATCGTTTTTCGTATACAATGATACCTATCATTGAATTCAAATTTAACAAATCCATTATAATGACCTATCCTATGAAGAGTCACACTTCACCCCCAAGTGTACAGCAGAGCGAGGCCCATCCGGTTTTTTTTATTTATTTTTTTTATATATATACACTATTAATAGTATTTTCTTTTTAATCTATTTTATAGGCTATTGATACAATATATACTCAGTCATTATCAGTGATAAATAATACTTTAGCGCTACTGAATGTAATAATAATAATAAATTAAAATACACAAAATAGGACTAGGTATATTATAAATAAAAAAAAATCAATAACTATTTGCCGAGTTAGGTTAACTAATAATAAATATAAATGTAATAATAAAATGATGCATATTTAGTGCAAATATAAGCTTAATGAAAAAAAAAATCTGCCAATTATTCATGTAAATATTATTAGCTCTACAGTGGCATAACTAAAAATAGTCATAAAATAATCAAAAATAAATATAATGTAATTTATACTTTAACTATGACAAATATAATTTATTTGCCTACAGTTACTAAGCTCGTCGGCCTTTACAAGAAAAAGAAACAAATATGGTCAATCAATACTCACATGTGACTGCGTCGAATGGTGGATTTCATTCCAACGCAACAGTACCGGAATGTGCTTATGTAATGAATTTAAACAAATTAAAATTTCAGACACAATCCTCGCGTGCATGCGACCAACCAAATACAGTCACAGACGAAAAAGTTGCACAAATTCACAGGCCTGGACAATGACAATGAATAAAAACCATGTTAATCACAAAGCAACCGCTAATAAAGAGATTAATTCTGGGACACTAAAACAGTTACCGCTGGACAATATCCGATTACCTTGAACGATACTTTACCAGACAGTAAATTTAACAAAGATGACAAAATTTAACATCGTAGTTTTAACAAAAATGGCTTCAGACGTACGGATACTTGTATAAATGAATGAATGGATATGCACATCATGAAGAAACATAGACGTAAGAGCAATGGTGCCGACGAGCTTTACCACAAAGGCTACGGCCGCCGGATACTGAAATGAAGCTAAATTGTCCCAGTGTCACCATAATAAACCTAAAACATGTGAAATTGTGATGCTTTGTGACACTGAATCGAAGACTTTAAACTCTTTGATAAAACATAACCGAAAATTATGAAAACGTGAAATAACGAATACATTTTCATGCGACTGATAACGATGTAACCAAACCGCTGGCCAATTGCATACCGCCACCGCCGACCGTTGCTGCAACAGCATAACGCACCGTTATGTCGCGCGAAAATGATAACACAATAAACATTTAATGAAAAAGTACATATTTACAAACGTGAACATAATATATTTGAATTCCATAGACAAATAAAATTGAACCTTATGTTGGGTGGCTAATAGCAACTTCCGTTCTCTAATTGTTATTAATTGAAAGTGGAAGTAATATGTTACCCCATACGCTGTAAGTCAGCGTCATTCTGTTAATATTGTAAAATTCAATTGAAAACACAGGGGGTGGATAGCGTGTCAGGATAGTATTTTGTACTTAATGATTAATAGGTTAGTTTTACATTATTGAACATCCGAATATGTAGTAAAAATACGTATTTTTCATTGGAATTATTTGCAATAACAAATATGCTCGTATGTAATGGTATTGATCACGATTTCGTGCATCATACTGTCGAAATCTAAAATCCTGTTTATAATACTAATACATAAAAATCTAACCTACATAAATAAATAATAATTTTACACTAAAAAATAAAATAATAATTTCTCATCAGAACTGATAAATTATTCAATAAATATCGCTGATCAATAAAAATGTAAAAGTTGAAAAATATCGGACCAAAATAAAAAGTTAACTCTTATTTTCACTAGATAGGCCATGAGAAGATAAAAAATATCAGCTTCAAATTGATAACCGAATACCGTTACTGACAGATAATTGAACACAGTTGTTATTATTTTTTATATATTAGGTATAGTCGTTGCCTTTTACTATAGCTACGGGTAAGTTGATCGAAGAGTCGTTGCGAATTGTACGTTACAATGGCTGACGATGTCTAGTTGATTCTATGGTTATCGGATAACTGACAGTCTTTTGTAGTCTTATGAATCTCCAATAAATTGCCGACGTATAATGGTAATTATTTTGCGAGCGGGGAGTTCGTTCAGCTACGTTTGTGCAACGTACACACGCGCGTTTAATAAAATTTTACTAGAAAACTTATAACCACGGTGGTGGTCGCCGGACATCGAGTAACCGCGTGGCGAAGAACTAATTAGACCCGACGTGCGCAGCACGCGACCGGGCGGTGGGAAGTGGACCGCGTTACGCGACGTTTGCCGGCACAGTTCGGTTGATTGGTCGCGGCGGCTGCGAACAGCCGGGACGCGCGCGAGACCGCAAAATCTCGTGTGATCGTTTGCCAAAAACACGCACATCATGGTCCGTCACAATACCGTGACATTTTCACGTCCGTCCGCCCACATCGAACCGTTTACAATAATTGCCGACAGTGACGACCGTTCGCCGACACCGCGCGGTACCCCGAGAACTCCCGATTACGTATGAACGTCGGGGACGATAACGAAACGATAATAAAGCGGGCGGTGAGATTGTTTTGAAGACTGTTAATTTAGCCGCAATAACGTATTCGAGATAATATTTCAGAGGGGGGGGGGAGAAAAATCAGTACGTCTGATTTTGACATAATAACGTCGAAACGTTCGCTGTTCAAAAAACATAAAATATTTTAACCAATACGAACTCGAATAACAGAATTGACTATAAACTATAAAGTATAATTAAAATATAAAATATTAGCACAGAATATTGACTATTGATTATAACTGTAGATCAGGCACCGGTAAGCCGCGTGCGATCCTTGGATCTTTTTGCAGCGGTCCTCTATGTAAATTGTAAGGTGTTTAAAATTTTAATTTTATATCTAAAATTGTAATAAATAAAATCGAATCATGATTATTATATGTATAACAATATGATATTAGCTATAATCAAAAATATAATCTAATCGTATATAATGTATAAATCGTTATAATATTGTATAGAATCATCCGAATAAACCATACATTGGGAAACTAAAAAAAATTAATTTGTTAAATGTAATTGAAAATGTACAAAAGGAATTTTAAATAACCTCTCAACACTCATAGACCCGTAGTGTGGGACCGTTGTTAAATAACGTTACGTATACATGAATTTTTATATGGTTCACGAAAAAGAACACGACGAAACGATAGGGCCATGCATTTTGTTCTAGTTCCTTCTATTTATATTATATGTAAGATTTATGGAATTTAAAAATGTATTTATTCTGAGATTTTACATGTATTTCTAAGGGTATTATGAGGATTTTAAATCTTACTATAATTTTATTTTTTCCACTCTTTACTTGTATTTTACTCAAGTATCATGAAAATCTTAATAATTTTATATAAAACACAATATTTGTCAACACAAACCAAATGGGTTGGATTAGTTCAACAAAATAATATTTTATTTTTAAATAAAAATAAATACGGTCGTACTCAACTCGTATTTATCAATTTCAACAACTTTTGTTTCCCACGAAATACATAAAACTCATCTTGGAAATTCATGACATAATGAACAGATTAAAATTTTCAATTTTTATTTTAAATTAAACTTACATTTAATTTTTCATTTCCACATTATTTATGATTATATTAACAGTCCGTAATATTTCGTTTATATTTTGTTAACCCTTTGCAATAAAGGCTTGAAAAAATGTAATTATATTTAATATTATACAACTAGTAAATCACTATGCTAGTATGTTACTAAACCGTACAGTCTGCCAAACTTTCGTCAAAATGTTAATGTGATTTTATGAAAATATTGATTAATAAATGTTTTATAAAAGATTTTTAGAATATATCTTAATCTGATTGACTATTGTTTGTACTGTTATATTAATATTAAATATTAAAATACATAATTTGTATTTTTATGCTTTTTTAATTTAAACTATACGCCATTTTAAAGCTAATTTATTAATCTTATTAAACTATATATTTATCTTATGAATTAGAATAAATTGAGTATTCTATATATGTAACAAATCTATTTTCAAGCATGAAATCATAAATTATATTTGACATTATTTATTTTTATATATGTAGGAAAAGTTAACTTCCGAAAAACATCGTTAACATCAATATTATTGTACTTTCCTTTGTTGAAATAACACACTTCCTAAACAAATGTAAGAATAAATTTAAGTATTTTTAAAAGAAAAAAACTCAATCGAGCGTAAAAAAAAGTTCCTTGCGTAGGTTGTTATTCGAATCAACAAAAAACAGCAGCTGTTTCGGTTGACGTTATTGCTTAACATTTGGTGAGACATTACTAGGACTAGAAAAAACACATTTTTATTGAAAATGTATATCAATAGAATAAAGTTTACTAAATAAATATCAAATTTAATCTTTAAATAAAATATGTTCAAAACATTATAAGACTAAATTTAATATTTCAATTGTGTATAAGCTGTATATCGCCGTTCAAGATGGCTTGCAAATGAATAAACTAATTTGACACGAGATATTATATTGTAACATTAAAAGTGTGTGAAATGTAAGTCGCTTGGTGAAAAAAATTACGTACAAAATTTCAAAAGTTAAATAATATAATATATATTGTAACCGTAAACACAATTTGAATGTTATACTAAACGAATATTGAATGTAATCTGTATAAAGTCTCTCTCATCGAGTATACTAATTATTTGAATAATATTATGATATTAGAAAAATAAAATTATTTGATGTATGAAATTATTTCATTATATATCCACGGACTGATATACTGTATACTATTTCAGGTCAAAATTACATAAAAAAATTACGCCGGGAAAACGAACAACTAAAGAGAGAGATATGGAATCTAAGAGAAGAATATGAACGACTGGAAAATTACGTAAGAAGCCGGGAACAATCAGAAAATGAAGAGGTAATACTTATTTCAGAAAAAAAAATTCAAATAAAATAGAATTTGTACTAAAGTACTATTAAACAACAAATATAGAAATAGAATACTATTTAACAATATCGTTTTCGTATTTAAAAGAACGAATAAAATAAACCGTAAAATATATATTTAGTACGATAATATATTTTATGACTTATTATGTTTAGTTAACTCTTTAAAATAACTTTTTATTAACATTTTAAACAATTAGTAAGTAAAAAATAGTAGCCACGCTGTTCAAACCGAATATTGATGTCTGACTTCACCACAATAAACAAACATAAAATAACGATTAACGTTTGTATATGCATAAAAACTTATGTATATTGTATACAAAATACAAAGGCTATTATGACAAAATATTCACACTGCTGTCAAACGTACTTCAGTAAAATTTAATTTTTAAATTTAAACACCTATATGGGTAAGTATTTCAAATGACTTATGAGGTGTGAATATTTGAATATGTTAAATTTTAAACGACCAATTTTATCCGGTATAAATATTATAAATAAAATTTTAAAAGAAAAACTTAATCATAACTGCCTATTAACAGTTCCCCGTGTTTGAGAGTATTTACGCTTATATATTTTTAATTTTGCTTATTAATCTAATTTACCATTTTATACAATGTACAATAATTGAAATTAAAAAACTAACTTCTAATTTTAAACAAAAAATGCTTTACAATTCTCAAGAGACCAGTCGTTATTAATTTTGGTATGTAGATCTTATTATAAATTATAAATGTAGTTCTCTGTTAGTTGTTTACATTTGATTTACATCACCATTATTTTGTTTTGTTTTTATCAAAGTAAATTAGTGTTCAATCATGATAGGATAACGTTAAAAGATTGAGATTGAATTTCTTAATTTAAAAGAAACAGATGTAATCAACAAAATATAAGTCTTATAGTTATATTGGTGGACATTTTATTTACTGGTTTATTTTTGTGTTGTAATTTAAAGAAATCGATGCTTAAGTATAAAAATAACATTATTTTTATGACGCCAAACTCTTATGTTGAGGTCAGGCTACTTTTTTAAAATTATGTCATTGGCCGATGGTCCAGATTTGCTGAATACAAATTAATGGGTAACAAAAGCCAACGAGGGTTTAGGGCTATTATATTTTCGACTGTAACCGATACGTATTCAGAAATTTGGCGCCACTGAACATCATATTAGTCTGAAGGATATAGTTACTATGTTAAAATTTCAACTATCTCAATAAATCATTTATATAAAAAATATATTTTATTATTGAAGTGTTTTCATATTTATCAAATAACTACTAGTCTCTCAAAAAATTGTAACACTCTGATTATCACCATTTTAATTCCGTAAAATCATTATATTACGATATATTAATATTTCATGTTTTACAATAAGGTTTGTTGTATTGATTAATGCCAGTAAAAATTAAATAAACTCCAAAATGATTGCTTTGCTACTATTTGTATTCACTCCAAAAATCCTATGTTATACTTGTTTATATGATGGACTTTCTTATGCAATTGAAAAATAAAATTATTACATTTCATAAATAAAACTATTGAATCATAGTTTTAAATTTAGATATTATGAGTCAATATCCATTCTATTGTATGTATATACACAATATATTTAATGAACCAAATCAATAATTATTATTTAATTTTTATTTTAAACTTCAATAACCTTATAGAACTTAATACAATTAAAAAAAAATTTAAAACACGATAAAAACAACCTTCATCACAACAGTATTTGTAACATTTTAAACGCAGAAAACTTTATATTTTATGCAATTAATTATTATTATTTCCTGTTGTGTTTTAATGATAGAACATGTCAGCATAAACATATAAATAAACAAATTGTTTATTGGACTTATTTATAATTGACATTTCTTGAACTTTTGAAATAATGATAAAGATATTTTCCTAAATTTTAAAAAGATTGTTTTACTCTAAGATACTGAAAAATCAAATATTAATTTGTGAAACTTGTTATTGCTTAACTGTAATTACGTATTTAAGTATTTCAAATATTTGTATTTTCGATGTCTATGTAAATATGGGAATACATATTCATATTTTATAATAAAGGTAAAATAAAATTTGTATGGAAATTAATTCTTAAATAAAATATCTTAGTGAAAAAAAAAAAAAAAGAAAACCAAATATAACTTCTATTTTATTTCGTCGAATTCAGTACATTGTTTTTTCCTCAGATTTACTTACATAATGTAGCATATATACGTGCGCTATCTAACGGTATAAGTATAGTTCGATCATAGAATATGCATAACTGAAATAAATAGTCGAGAAAACAAATTTTTACATACTTATACATATATTTCTATAGTATATTAAGTATTGTTAATACACTTGTCAATTATCGTTTTACAGTTTAGCGTGACAATTTTTTATCCTATTTATTCAAATAACGGGGAGCAATCAATAAATTTATTTCATAAATATTTCAACGAATCACCAATAAATGAAATAACAACATGCATGTGCTGAATTTGTAGGCAGTTACGTCTGTACGTCATAATCTATTTCCGTCGCCGATCTAATTGTTTTATTTATTTTCGAGTAAAAGCAAAAACAAATCGTATTTACAGTTTTGAAACCGTAAAACATCGACTTGACTGCGAGTAAACACAATAATATCCACTTGGAACGTCCCTTCTGTTCCACATGATGATACGATATTAAGGTGAACAATATAAATATATATATATATATATATATATATATATGTTAACATTTATTAATATTAGGGCGTATTTTTATGTCAGTTGTGTTCAACAAATATGCGTACGTATTACATGCGCATTGTTTGTGAGTGTAAAATGTTGAATGCGTATGGAATAACGCTGCTAACCGTACAGTCCATACCTAAAGTGCTTACATTATTTCGGTGTGGAATTTGCAGGAAGGTGAGGACGGCGAGAGTGGTGAGAGTGGTGAAGTAGTGACCGTGGAAGAACCGATAGACATCGGAGCTGAGACGGCGGTGTCGTTGGAGACGGTGGTCGAAGAGGACGACGACGAAGACCAACAGATGCAGGATAAGCAGGACCGGACCATCGTGCACGAATCGATTAGCAGCAATGAAAACTCGAAGCTACAGAACTTAACTGCTCCGGTAGTATGTCGACTATATATATAGATACTCTAACCACGCGTCATAGAAAAATGTATCCTTTTAGAAATGATTTTGCATTTAATGCGTACACTCGTGTACACACATATAAAAAAATAAATTGGTAGAAAACAGTAACACAATGACGCGTTTAGTTCTTAATTCTTAATGAACATTAACTATTTATTGTTGCACCATCGTCAGAATTCGTGTGTATAAAATGTATGGTTTGATGTTAAAATCGTTTATTCTCGATAACACTCGAATAAATAAAACCTTTATCCGGAGTTCAAAAGTCAAGTTGACGTACGGTCCATGTAGTCTATACCGTTAGTCAGTCGTGGTTTTTATATAGATCATTACGGAATCGGACATAAATAACCCAAGCACCAACCATGCGGTTTTCTGAAGTTTTCGACCGGACGCGGTCGCAGGACCAAGGTACATACGCGCGGAGTTCGCCGAGGAATGTTTATGTCCATCCTTTCCGGCTGATTCCGTTTTTACGAGCACCATCGAAGCTTGCGTGTATTTATAGTCACCAACACCGCCCCTGCCACGGTGGCCACCGTAATGGGCTCATGCCCCGTCAACAACCGATTGTATTTTGTTTACGTTCCAGAGCACGTTCCGGTGGGAGGCAAAACGAACGCGCTAAAATCCGGCTCGGAAATAGTGAACTCAGAACCATTGGTGCGTGTGTCTATATCGTGTTAATATGTAATCCGCTTATGTATGTTGAATGTACATATATATACTTACATATTTACGTGTATACAAATATTATACTACGAATGTTGATTTTTGTTTCGAACGGTAAAATACAATCTATATATATATATATATAGTATATATACTATCGAGTTAATACGGAAGTCATATTTTCAGGAAGAATTTTTAGGAAAATTTAAATCGACGATAACGGTCTGCATTTTGTACGATATGTAATATAAATTCAATTATATCGTCAGTCCAGTATACATAAATATCTACTTTTCTTGGAACTTATACATCAATGAAAGAAATTCGAAGTGAACACAATTTTTAAGTATTTTTCTGATAATTCGTCTAGGGATACTATTTGATTAGATTAGCTTCGAGTTCAAAAATAGTGTTGAACATAAAACAAAAAAAAAATATGTATAAAATAATATCATCAGATGGCACAAGTTTTCTAAACGTCCATAATAATTTGTAGATTTTCACAAACATTACGATCATCCGATAGCCCTGCCTCGTCACTCGATCAGCAAATGCTGCAATTTAAAACTTTATTAAGACTGTAGAACACTGTAGAACATTTTTGGTTAACTGTTAAAGTTAAAATAAATCGAACATTTTAACGGGAATGGTAAACGGAGAGATTTTAGTATTTGATCTTATCACGACACCATTGTCCGTGTAGTTATCACGAAATTTGTATATACCGTGTGGTTATCGTGTAGTTACTCTGTCGTTGTCGTCGTTACGCACAAGTGAGCCCGACAGTGGCTAGTGGACGTAGTGTCATTAGCAGCTAAGATTAGAACTCGGCCCCGACGGGAGAGGCGATGCTGCCGACGCACAAGATGACGTCGTCGCCTCGCGGCAGCGCGCGCGCGTCCGGTGCAATATTACACCGATAATACGCTACTATAATATTACCGTCATCGCCGTCCGTGCGCGTTATCGGCTCGCGTGGTCCGAACGACCAAAGCAACACCGTTGGTACCAAGTTCGCCGACCACATACCACAGTTTCGTTGCTTTGCGATCCACCATCGTACGGTTCGAAAAGACAAGGCTTCCGATAGAACACCTCCATTTTCGTACACTATTCACGCAACAACTTTCGCTGTAGCAACAGCAGCAGCAGCCCACCCGTACGGTAAGATTGTGTGTGAATGTGTGTGTGTGCGAGTGTTTCCGTTTGTAAATCTCTCATCACGTGTGAACCACAGATATATTAATATGTCTATAGTGTGAACGAGTGTACAACCGTTGAGATATTATGTGTACGCTGTTTTTTATCGAAATTTCACTCGTCAAGAGCTGGTTATTTTGTTTCTTCGCATTCAATTCGTTACTGGATTAATTTTTTGATGTTTTGGCAAAACCGCAATCGTCTCGTTTAGTCCCGTGATAACTACAATATATTTTTCTATTACTTTTGTCGAAAATCCGATTTACCGCGCTTTATACGACATATTACTTGTTGTACTTATACTGCACGGTTTGTTGACTTCTGCCATTAAAATGATTGAATGGTGCCCGCTCGAAAACAGTACGTCACGCGCATCCGACTAAGGTCGATGCAATCGTATACGGTGTTTTGCCCTACGCTCAGTCGTTCTTGCTGCGGTGGCGCCTGTTTTCAAGCGCTTGCCGTTTGTGCGGCTCCGTTTACGAGCGTACCAACGCTACGATCGCCCGGCGATCCATAAACCTGGACGATAATATGATGCGATATGGTAATAACCGTAACGGTAATAACACTGATAGCAATCACTATAATCAGAAATCGTTCGGGTGATCGTTATCTCTCGGTGCTCTATGTGCCAGCGCTGTTTTTGATAATGCTGCTGCAGCGGTCGTTATGACATGTAAATCGTCCGACTACGACTGTATAAATATAGAACCATCCCATTTTCTTGTCATTATGTATTGTGCGACGAGTATATATTCTTTTACGGCGAATTAGTATTTTTGTATAACTGGCACGCGTGTTCGGCAAGACGACCGAGACGCTTTACATCACATATTTTATTTTGTCATACAATATGCAGTGACACTGTTGAAAATCCCGAGTTATGAGCGCTTGAATCTATTTTATACAATATAAAACGAATTTTAAAATATTCCATAATATTATCATTATGAACTCGCATAATACAAAAACATCACGAAAAATATCCTGCGCAGCTGTTATATATTTTTATTTTATTTTTTAGAAATGCACGCATGTCCTTTTGCACCTTTCTATGGTAGTCGGGATAAAGTGCTGAATAATGAACAACAATTTTCTAATGTGTATAAAAGAATATTTTAACGTTTATTTTCTTAACAAAAAAAAAAAAAAACTTAACGTTCAGTACTAAATTTTAGCTCCCAAACACGTAATCAAGTTTGTTGTCATTTTATCGTATCAAAATTCGTTTATTCGATTGAGTTGAATTTTATTTTTCTATATTTATCTATATATATATATTTATTTTTTATTTTATTGGCTCCTTTATGTGAATATAATACGAAACAATATGTGCTACACGTCATCCGATACGCTTAAAATGTTTTCAACTAATTGTAAGTGTATAAACATTATTTTCAACCCAAATATTTTTGGCAATCGTAGAAGTTTGTAAGTATTGCTTTTTAGGTATTGTGTATTTTAATTTCTTATCTAAGGGAAGGATATTTACAATTAATTTTCTATGACGAAACTTTCTGATAGTAAACCTCAAATTAATCAAAAATTAGAATCATACTTTAGAGTTTTAATATTTTCAGTATTTTTCTAATATAAAAAAAAAAAAACATATTATACGATCCTTCAGAATAGATTTTAGGGTACGATGATTTGACTCGTAAAAATGATTACACTGCGGACTTTGTAAAAATTAACTGTTATAGCCCCCGATTCTCGGAATGACAATTAATGATCACAATTATATTTATTGACCATATGTTACAAATGATGATGATGAGTTTTTTCTTCTTTCCCCACAAAAGCGATCGTTAACGAACGCAAACCATATATTATACGAATAGTCGTATAGGAAAAAGCACGTTCACAAATTACAAGGTTCGAGAATCCTTGCACGATGAACAATTATAGTGTCTGTGGAAAAATGACGTTTTCTCTCGTTGCAACACATGCACGCGTTTTAAATTAAACTCCAGACGTATAATCCCTCCATTCCATAAAGTTTAATATAAAATATAAGGTTATTATCACCATCGTACATATATACTGTGAGAAATTAATCATTGCTTTAATTTATGTCTTCTCTTCAG
>JASXSY010002271.1:0-48837 GCA_034509805.1 Sipha maydis | reverse complement strand
AAAAGTTTCAGCTTTGACTTTTACTTTTTTGACGTACGAGTCTAAATAGTGTAGTAAAATATTTTTTTTATTAATTATATATGTTTATATTTTTTCAATATATGCAGTTAAAATAAATTATTTAATGATGATTTAATTTGGCAACCCCCGGTAGATTTACCTAAAGTGTAGTCGTGTTTTTAATTTTTGTGCGCTCTATATATTTATCACATCGTAAAATGCCTATTAATCATAAAAATGAAAGATAAATAAAAACACAAATAATTTACTTTTTTTTCTACGCACAAATTAAAAATATTAGAACAATACTAAAAATTTACACACATTACAATTTTTTGTTATGAAATATTTATTTTAATATTTACCATGGTGTACTTGCAGTAAGTGTATTTATTTTAAATGCAATTTTTTTTCATTCATTACGATGTATCGAATTTTTCATATTATTTTTTGTTTAGTTTTGTACATATTTTTATTATGTAAATCAAAAATTATTTTACTGCAATTTGCAGCTCACGTATGTAGGCAAGTTTAAGACTTTACATTTTTTAATTTTTGAAAGCAAATTACTTATTTCTTACACTTGTAAAATAGTTTTATATCAAAGTTAATTCATTAAAAAAAATATCCACAACAGGTGAGGTGTGCCCAGGAGATGGTAGAAATTCATCTGTCTGCAAATTACCAGAAAACTGTCCGTCATTAGAAAAGGACATCAAACGTCAAAAGTTTCCGCAGTTGTGCTCATTCATTGGAAATAAGCCAGTGGTCTGCTGTTCGACCACTGCGAATGATACAGCTAATGGACCGACTATAAGCACTGTCAAACCGAATATCCCGAGTTCATATTCAGCCGCAGAGAGTACGCGTTGCATATTATCTCAAATATATATACGAGTACATATAATATATTGTATATTTATTTTATAGTAAAAACACCCAGATACTAGGGACGCATTAATGAGAGTAGGGAACCCCTCAATTAGGGAATTAAAAAGAGTAATTGCTCCTGGAAACAATAGTAACATACTTATGAAGGAAACGTTTAATTAAAAATATTTTATGAAAACTGCATTTTTCGACATTTTTCGACATTTTTCTACTATTTAAATTATAATTAAAAATACATGATTCTAATAAATCACTGTATAAAATCAAGATCCAAATCCCGTACTTGTTTATTATATTCATTCTGTTTTTAGCCACCCACCAAGTTCGGAGCGTACGGTGTATTATTATATTATAGTTATAAGTACTTAAAATAATTAATTTGTTCTTTTATTTCTAATTTATCATTCAACGATTTTATTTTAATTTATTTTAATTTAATTTTATTTTATTTTATTTTAATTGACGATTTTATTATTTCATTTTTTTGTGGAAAATGGAAAGTGGAGGAAAATGGTCAAGATTTTTTTTTTTTGTTGAGGAAAACGGTATCTCGTTTTTGGAGGAAAATGGACCCGCCCGAAAAAACTATGACAGCAATTCTAAAGGGACTAAATATTTTTTGCATCTCAATCGATCACTTTTCGATCATATTAAATCTGTCAAGTTTTTATCTTTTTGTCTCACTGCTGTTTTGCTCATGTCCTCTTACATTTAGTTATATGCACACGCGATTAAACAAACAATTTTTAATAATAATAATAATTTTCTATTGTTTACTTATTTATGTCCAATTCAAATAGTGTGTCGTCAATACTCAGAATTAGCCTACGTGAACATGAATATTCCTTCGTCCACTACAGGAGAACGCAGAAAAACCTTGGATTGTTACAACGTAATACTGCTGATCGTCGGCGGCACAAATGCCAAAGCAAAGGAATTTCCACACATGGTGAATAGAAAACAAATTAAAAAATTAAAAAAATTATACACATTTAAAAAATACTACTTCTATATAATCGTTCATGTTGCCTGCAGGCACTTTTGGGTTACGGTGGTCGAGGTGACGGAGACGAGAAGACGTGGAGCTGCGGTGGTTCGTTAATCAGTAACAGGTGGATCATGAGTGCTGCACATTGTGCAGTTAATAATTCCGGGTGAGTATGTGCAATAAATGGCTATACTTGGGGTGCATATTTATGAGAATGGTGGAAACCAGGCTCGTTCATATTGAAAAGTCGTTAAGTCAAATGATCCGATTCCTGATTGCTTAAGTAGTGAGGTGGGCCAGGTGGAGGTGGGTCAGGTGGAGGTGGGCCTATGTTGGTACAGTGGCCTATATATTTAAATTGTTTTCAACGAAATTGTATAATAGAAGATACACCATATTATATCTGCTTTTGTATAATTATAAAATAACAGCAAGACGTTTTTACAGAGAAAAATCGAACAAAAAAAAAATTGCACAAAAAAGCATCAATGATAAATAAAAATGATATTAAAAAACGTGAAAATAGATTTAACAATTATAGGTTACTTACAGTAATTCATTAATGGCTACAAGCTAAAACATCATACATGATATTTTTAAGAAACCAAGTCTAAGCATAGGTATACATAAAGATGTTAAAATACTGTATTTTATTTTGTTGTTGTATAATACCGTATAATACCGGTATTATACCTGTATTATACCGTATAAAACATTCCAGTACCTCAAATTATTGGAAATTTAACAGAGGTTATAAACCTATTATTAATTATGAAATACGAATCATTTAAAAAAGGAATAATTTAATAAATGACTAGAAGGTCAGAAAACATATAATACAAGATTTAATTTAATAATTTTAATGAATATTTTTAGAATGAGTACTTTCCCTACTCATTGGGAACATATGATATGATAATAATTAATAAATGATAATAATAAATAATAATTTTATATCTAAATATTTTTAATCGTGGTAATAACTAAAAATAACGCCTTAATTCTCTTTTTTTATACCGTCTGTATAAAATAATTTTATACCATGTGTATAATACCTTGTATAATACAGTTTTATACTACTGTATAATACAAACTAACATCTCTAGGTATACACAAATATTTTTATTAAGTTTTTCATCGAGGTCCATATAAACTACCTAATAGAAAGGTTTAAAATAAATTTTCTGATAGTAGTCAAAGATATAAAAGAATACCATTATAATTCATATCAGCTCCACCCTCTGGCCGAAATAAAACTCCTGTTGGACACGCGTATCTATTACGTTATAAGCGCCAACGATAATATTGTTATGAATAATTATAACAATAATAACTGTTCAGGGTGTGATAAATGTTCAAGGAAAAAGGTGAGTTGGGCGATCCTTGGCGCTCTAAACATCTTCTCGGACTCAGACAACGCCAGGCCGAAGGAGTACGAAATCGTAGAACACATTGTGCACCCCCACTACGACCCGTCCTACGTATACAACGACATAGCGCTGTTCCGTTTGGGGTCTGACGTGGAATTCTCCGCGTATGTGCGTCCCGTCTGTCTCAACACTAACCAGTCGGCGATACGCTTCACAACGGCGTCGGCAACCGGCTGGGGCAGGACTAGACCTCGTAGGTATTTCGCCACAGCGATCCGAAATATCACCATCCAAGCTATTAATCTTCTAGTTTTGCGTCCTATAATCGTGAATCCTATGACCCGTATCCCCTCGTAGCCCACGCGAGTGTAACAATTAAGACGGTATGCTCGCAGAACAATACTACCAAATGTCAAACAAACGGTTTGATTGAAATTCCAAACCAACCACAATTAACTAACCTTAGATATCTTATTCGTGTTTCGATTTGTTCCGTTGGCATTAGTAATAATATATGAATAGCAACACAATTAACAAGCATAAAATGTTTATACCAATATTTGGTTATAATAATTATTATAATAATTTGTTCATGATTTTCCGTGCCGTACAATTTTTCCTCTGACGTTGAACAATATATTACTATATCAATAATTGATATTTGTCATATTTGGTCATTATATTTGATGTATAATTATTATACATCAATATTAACGCTTTACTTGCAGTTTATCTTGGTTTACTCTGAACAAGCATGTTCTTCGGTGATTGGTTTTTTTTTTCGTCTTCAATAACTTTCGGAACATGTAGTTTTTTTTTAAACTAAAAAACAAAATTTAAATAATACAGGACAATTAAACCTGTACCACAACTAAGTTGCGTTATATTAATATAATATTGTCTTTTCTCTCCGGTCATGACGCATATGTAGATGGCCCGACCAGTCCCGATTTATTGAAAGTAGTCCTGAAAGAAATGGACGTGACAAAATGTAAACACAGCTACCCTCCTAGCTCGAATCCAAGAATAAATCTCGGCATACTCGAAGACAGTATGATATGTGCGGGCGATTTGAAAGATGGCAACGATACTTGTACGGTGAGCGGAATAATCGATAACAAGTATAATAATTAAAAAATCGTTACACTGCGATAATAGTATAATAATATACATTTACGAATGCATTTCGCAGAAATCTTATTTTATATTTCACCTAAAAATAATAACACTATTTTGTTTTCACGAATGATTTCGTAGGGCGATTCCGGCGGTCCGCTGCAAGTGCAAAACCCCGATTACCCATGTATGTACAACCAAATAGGCATCACGTCGTTCGGAAAATACTGCGGTAGCAAGGACACACCAGGTGTGTACACCAGAGTGTCACATTATGTGGCCTGGATCGAAGGGATAGTTTGGCCAAAGAGTTGACGAACCTTGGTGTCACTGTTTCGGTTCACGCGCAGACGGGATAAGTAGATCGACTTTAAGCTCCGCTGCGGTGCGCGCGGGCGCTCTTCGCACAAGTACATGCGAACTCTGGAAACAACAATCGTAAAATACATGGATTTCATTTTATAAAAATAAAAACATTTCATACGTGTAATAGAAGCTTTTTATTGTATTGACCTTTAATTCTGTAAAGCTTTCGAGGGGCAGTTGTGTTCTCTAATTTTAACACCTCCCCCTTATTGGAGGGAGGCCATTTGTAGAACAAAATCTCAAAACAACATCGAAATTTAAAGTCCTAAGTGACCAGAGGTGGAACTACATATGATTGAAGGCAGGATTTTACGCAAACCTCATTGTTAAAAGAGCCTCGCATTATAATTCTGTAGGTACTGTTTAAATAAGTTCTATTCAAGTAAATAAAATCTTGTAATATTGAAATAAAACAAAAAATACCTATGCATTTTATGTGATGAAATTTAACGTCATCGAACTTTTTTCAATAGTCACCTTTGCAAGTTATAGCACAGCATTTTAAGGTTTGATTTTATATCTTTATTTACCTCAAAATTAAAGTACTTCGATCTATTTAAATAAAGCACAGAAGACCTTTTTTACTTTTCCGAAGTTTTTTTTGGGAGATATGTATATGTATATATATATTATATAATTATTTATAATAGTATATTGTCTCTTAAATTTTAAGTGTGAAGTATAATAAAGAATATTAGTAATTCAAATTTGTAAGATATGTAAATATTTTAGATTCTGATTGTGGCGAATGAAGATTTGTCTTTTTCTCTTTAAAACAGTTAGTAGGTAAAAAACGCTACAATATAACCATCTGCAATCAGTAGTGTAAATGTATTTGGTTTTATACTACACACAGAATATAAAAATGTACTTAAATTTAATTTTGATAAATACATTTTATTTTTAAGTTTTAAAATATTATATTAACTACTTGATAGTCTTTTGATATTAAAACATTTTATACGATTTATGCAGACAGCTATAAAAAAAATACTGTATTGATACATAGTATTTTGTATAAAATTATTAATTTATAATTTTCCATAAAAACTGAATTTTGAAGAAAAATTTCCCCAGTTATCATTAAACTTCACAATATGTAAATAAATAAAAATCAGTGCCTGCAATAGTTTGTAATACAAACTTTGTATGTATTATGATTATGGTATTGTTGTAGCTATCTATTCAGGTCGATCGGTACATCAACGAATAATAATTTTAAAACTAACTGGCATGCTTTGGTCTTGCTCAAAAGTAATGTAAAGTAGATTTTCATCAGAATTCGAGTAAATCATTATAGTTATATGATATTCCATATAATAAAAATCACATTCCAGCATAGCATTTCCAATATTTTGCAAGGCTGAGCGTCAACGAGTTAAAATATTAAAATTAAGTTAAAACGTTAAGTTAATATCACTAAGTTAATTATTCGTTAATTTATTTTCAAAATAACTTTTAATTAAATAAGTTACTTATTTAATGTATATGTCGTAGCCACTGAGTGAAATTGAACACTTCATGAAAGTTGACCATTTCATGAAGTGGGAACGGCGTTTTAACACTTCGTGAAATACGAAAAAATTTCATGATATGGTAATTTTTTCATGAAACGTTCACTTCAATTTGACATCTTGTAATGTTTTCACAATCTAGTCGTTAACTTTGTGTACCGAAAATATATTTAATATTTATCATAGTTATAACCAGGACTCGGAACTTATTGCACTTAAAATCATTAAAATAATCGCTTTAAAAATCACTTTAAAATATCATTATAAGCACTCAAATAAGTATTTAAAAAATTTAAATTTAAACAAAAATATTTAATAAAGAAAAAAAAAATTTCTAAAATAAGAAAAATAAGCAAACATTTCTAAATTTTCTTATTACATGAACACGATAAAGTACTAGATAAATTTAAAAACTGTGTTGAATATAAAATTAAAGATTACAAAAAATACAAAAAATATTAAAACAAAAAAAAAGTTGTCCATATTATAATTTTTTAATTAAAAAAATCAAAAAAATAAAATAAATAAATCTTTTTATTATAAAAAAAGTATAACTTTGAAATTCGAAGCATTTTACATTATTGTTTATGGAATTTCCAAGGCATTTTGTGAAAAAATAAAATGTAAACAATATTTATAAATAGTTAAAAAAAACTGGGAGAGATCAGTGGCCTACGTCATCGTTTATAATTAAGCAGAGATATGCAAAAAAAGCAAAAATAATCAGAAAACAGGAAATAAGCATTTTTTTTAAAAAAATCGTCGAAAAAAGCAACAAAAAAAAAAAAGCACTTTCAAATTTCATAATTGACATTAACATGATATATACATCCATAACTCTCTGCTACACTTTATAGCAAACAATAAAAATAACCAAATGCTATAAGCAGTGGAGACACCCTTTAATTCGAACATCGGTCCAGACTTGTTTAATTGCATTGTAGATTCTATTTTCAAAATCAACACAAATTTCTGAAGGGCGAAATGTTTTACTTAGTGATGTACAACAATAGTTAATAATATGTTGAAATGCTTTAACATAAATATTCGACTCATTTGTAGGCATCATCAAAAACACAAGCTTATGAATCTTTATAGTAACCATGAATCGTAAATATTTGAGTAAAGTATTTAGGACAGCTCTTAAATGTCCCGTCAGTTATTATATTTTATACATCACACAAAACATCTAAATTTATTTTTATTGAAAAACCTACTGTTGAATTTTCGAAATCATTTAAAAACATAAATTTTTCATCTTTATTTGTTATAATATATATGTGCATAATATTTACAAAGTTCAAGATCGTCACCGGTAGGTAGTTATAACATTTTATCTATACGGACTTAAATCAAAGATATTAAGATAATAAGCTGAACTCAATTCAATACCTCCGAATATAATATACTTACCGTATTACACAATATAACAAACAAAAATGATACACAACTTTGATAAATATAAAATATATTTTCAGTACAAAGTAATCGACAAAATTGTGAAAAAATTACATGATGTCAAATTGGAGTGACCGTTTCATGAAAAAATGACCATATCATGAAATATTTTCGTATTTCACGAAGTGTTAAATATTCATTTCCATTTTATGAAATCGTCAATTTTACTAAGTGACTGTGACATATATAACGTGTTAACTTCAAGTTAACTTTATATAGAAATAAAAAATTAAGTTAAATTTGTATACAGAGTGTTCCTGAAAAATGCCAGAAGATTGGAGAAAGAGATTTATTGTACCAATATTTAAAGGAAAATGAGACATACAAGAATGTGGGAACTATAGAGGAATAAAGCTCATGAGTCATAGTATGAAGATCTGGGAAAAGATTATAGAGAAGAGGATAAGAAGTGAGACGTCGATATCAGAAAACCAGTTTGGTTTTATGCCAGGAAAATCGACAATGGAGCCATTATTTTGTGTTAGGTAATTAGTAGAGAAGTACAGAGAAAAGAATAAAAAACTATGCATGGTGTTTATAGATTTAGAAAAGGCGTATGACAGGGTGCCAAGGGAAGTTTTAAGGTGGGCATTAATGAGGAAAAATTTTCCAAAAATGTATGTAAATTTGATCCAGGATATGTATGAAGGGTCGAGTATTAGTGTTAAGAGTTGGTGTGGAGTATCAGAAGGTTTCAGTGTAGGAGTAGATGTGCACCAGGGGTCAGCTCTAAGCCCCTACCTGTTCTCAGTGGTAATGGATGAGGTTTCAAAGGAGATACAGGGTGAGATACCATGGTGTATGATGTTTGCGGATGATATAGTTCTGGTAGGAGAAAACCTGGAAGTTGTCAATAATAGGGTAAATGAGTGGAGGTTAGCCCTCGAAGAAAAGGGATTGAGAATTAGTAGAAATAAAACAAAGTATATAGAGTATGATTTTGGACAAAGAGACCAAGAAGTTGAAGGAATGGGGAGACCACTGACAATAGATGGTGATGTGATAGGTGAAGTTGAGAGCTTTATATGCTTTTGTTCAAAAGGAAGGGGGCTTTGACATGGATGTAAAACATAGGATTAAGTGCGGGTGGATGAAATGGAGAGAAGCATCGGGCGTGTTATGCGATAAGAGAATTACAATGAGGCTGAAAGGTAAATTTTATAAAAGTGTAGTGAGACCAACTATGCTGTATGGTTCAGAGTGTTGGACGGTTAACAGGAGAATAGAACAAAGTATGAGTGTCGCGGAAATGAGAATGCTTAGATGGTTGAGTGGAGTAACAAGAGAACAAGAGAAGATAGAATAAAGAATGAATACGTGAGAGGTAGTGTTGGTGTAGCGCCAATTGTGGCTAAGATGAGAGAAAATAGGCTGAGATGGTTTGGGCATGTGATGAGGCGAGAGGAAACGAATGCAGTAAGAGTGGTTATGAAAATGAACGTTGAAGGGAAAAGAGGAAGAGGAAGACCAAAAAAGAGATGGTTGGAGACTTTGGAGAATGACATGAGGGCTGTCGGTGTGTGCAGAGGAGATATGATTGACCGAGTAAAGTGGAGGTGTAGGACAAGGGTGGCCGACCCCAAATAGTTGGGAGGAAGGCGAGGCAAAAGAAGAAAAAGAAGTGTTCCTGAAATGGTTGAGAAATCTCGTACATACGTACTCTCTGAAGTGATCAAATAAAGAATCTTTTCAAATAATTTTTTTATCTTCAAAACCTGGGTTTTATATAACTATCTTTAGAACATTATTTTAAATCTAAAGACGAACACTCGTAATATATTTCTTGTGGCATTAAAGACATTTAAAAATTCTAAGCCAGGTTACATTAGAACAAACATTGTTGTCGAACATGTTTGTTGAAAATGTTTCTTTACTCGATGAACTGGTGTTACTGTGTTTTCGACAACAGTGTTTGTTGAACTTACACAAAATATTTCCCCCCTATAAATAGGGAAATATAATTCATGTATATATTTTAACTGGAAGATAGGTAACCAAATGTGCACAGGCCATAGTTCCACTTTTAGGTCTAAATATACTACTACTATAACACATACCATCTCCAACCATCTTGAGCAGTAATCAATAAAAATACAAAAGTATAACGAACAAATAAGAATAGTGTCTGATGAACAATTAAAATATCATTATATTGTTGACAGTTATTGATTTATTTTATCTTTCACAGTTTTATAGAAAAAAATTATTGTATTTTTTTGATTTTTAATGAATTTTTAGCCAAAAATTAGGACTGATGGTCCTTTAAAATTTCACCGTTTGTTCAAGGTTTACTGGTATATATAATGTATTTTAGATTCTTCGACACTTAATATCACTTTTTAATATCTATAGACGTAAACTGGAGGGGACGAGAGGGGGCAATTGCCCCATCAAGAAATTTAACAAGACATTTTTATATTTTGATATTTATTTGAAAGATATTATCAACAAGTATCTTTAAGTAAGTATACGGTATATCGACATAAAAAAAGTTTGACCCCCCTCAGAATTGCAAAAGTTACGTCCATGTATTAATCTATATAATTTTTTATTAATATATTAATCGTCTACATATTAATGATATTTATCTACTATTTACGGTTGAATCGCTTGACGTTAGACAATTGTGTTGTAAATAATATATTAAATTAATTTTTAGATTCTGAACGGAGTGATGGAATTTATTGGTTTTACAATGATGTGTTTTTTTTTTTTTTATTTTTTTTTTTTTGTGTCTGACGACACCTTTTTTGGCAGTAAAAATTCGATTTGCTTAAATAGCAACTTTTCTGAAAGGAAAGTGAATGTATATGGTACTTAGGCTAGTCTAAAATCCAACTTTTCAATACTTTTTAAAAAAATCGAAAAAATCGAAAAAAACGATAAAAAAATTACGAAAAAACGGGAAATTTTACGCAAAATCACGTTTTTACAAATTACATTTTTTTAAAATGCTCTAACTCAAAAACCAAAAATCGCAACAACTTTTCACCAAATCTTTATATTGACGTTTTCTATACATGGTTAAGTTTTCCGAGTATTTTGACTTATTTATAGACAATTTAAATTTTCGATTTTTGTAAAATTTTTGTTGTTAAACATCTATAAAATTTAAATGGCGGACCGAAAACTCTTGAAAATTTAATACAAGGTTTATAATAAGTTAAACTTATCGTAACTAAAAAATATCGGTGATCGGTTTACTCAAATTTTTTTTTTATAAGCCGTTAATGCTCAAATTTGTATAAAATATGTAAAAATCACGATAATTTGCAAGTAATTTTGTAGATAAAAATTCATACAATTTTTTCTTTTCATACTTAAGGTTCAAATTTTAACACTAGATTATCTATAAGCTATTCTTTAAAAATCTTTAAAAAAATTTCTACCAGACTTAGAGGAAAACATTTTATGACTGTTTGAAATTCAAATATTTACAAAATTGCATAAAATAGCGATTTATTCTCAAACGATTTTAAATATTTGTTATAATTCAAAAAGTATAAGTCGCAGATTTTTGAAATTTCTACCAGCTGTTAAGATTGGTATTTCCTTTATGTCATATTTTTTTCAAAATATAATATTGATTTTTAAGCCACTTATAGGCATTTAAAATATTCAATTTTTTTACATTTTATTTTTATAATCAGTGATTAAAAAAAATTGGCTCGTACAAAATAATTGAAAATTTAATATAAGATTCCAAAGAAGTAGTTCTTAATGTCATTCAATAATTATTAAAATCCATAGGCACAATTTTTATTTTTACAATTTTTAAAAGCGTTTAAACAGCGAATATTGACATAAAATTACAAGTAAAATATAATATAATGTTTAATATTCTAGACTGACAAAGATATCGGTTTTTTTTAAAATAACTCAAAAACGAAAAACTGCAACAACTTGAAATTTTCTCCAAATCTATACTTTTCCTATACATGGTTAAGTTTTCAAAGTATTTTGACATATTTTGACTTATTTATAGACAATTTTTCTAAATTTTTTGTTTCAAAATAAAATATACTTATTACAATATTTATAAATAACAATGTATTATATTCTAGACTAACATATCATCTCCGTTCAGAATCGTTTTTCGTATACAATGATGCCTATCATTGAATTCAAATTTAACAAATCCATTTTAATGACCTATCCTATGAAGAGTCGCACTCCACCCACAAGTGTACAGCAGAGCGAGGCTCATCCGGTTCTTTTTTTTATAAATCAGTGGTAAATGGCCTCCTACGTGAATTTTGTTCAGTATCTTAATTTATGGAGCAAATAAAAATAATATAATGAGTAAATACGATTAGATTTAAACTCCAGTCTTCAGAAATTTGTAAGTTAGATTATCGAAGACATTTCAAACTCTTAATTGATTTTTAAATCCACGTTGTTAATAATAACAATTTCAGTTATAATCAACAATGTAACCGAAACCATCATGTAATGTTGTAATCATAAAACCCATTATTCGTCAAAAAAAAGCCATCATGTACAGAATATAATCGTTGTATACAATTATAAAAAAATCACTTGCAACATGAAAACAATTATATAATTAAAAATTTTAAAATATAAATTATCTATGTAATTGATCAGATATCGTGAATAAACTGTAAATCGCAATAAAACTTACATTATACATGTATAAACTCATTAGTAACTGAACTAGATTGTTAATTAACTAAATTTAATATAAGATTCCAAAGAAGTAGTTCTTAATGTCATTCAATAATTCTTAAAATCCATAGGCACAATTTTTTTTTATAAGCATTTGAACAGCGAATATTGACATAAAATTACATGTAAAATATAATATAATGTATAATATTCTAGACTGACAAACTATGTCGCTGTATGCAACTGCCAAACCATCCTAATTGAAAAATATATTTATCGTTTCAAAATAAAATATACTTTTTACAATGTTTATAAATAACAATGTATTATATCCTAGACAAACATATTAACTCCGTTCAGAATCGTTATTCGTATACAATGATATCTATCATTGAATTCAAATTTAACAAATCCATTGTAATAATGACCTATCCTATAAACGAGGTGCACTCCACCCCCAACTGTACATTAGAGCGAGGCCCATCCGGTTTTTTTTTAAGTTTTTATTTGTTTTAATCATTAGATTAATAACTAAGCTACGCATTTTTGTGGGGCTTACAATTTTGTAATAACATTTATTTCAGCATCAAGGGCATATCAGTATTTAATAAGTTAATATACGTGTAATAAAATAACACACTTATAAATAGAATAATAATAAAATAATTGTTACCGACATTGTTGCTTATCAAGATCATCATAATACTAAAGTTGATAAAATTAATTTTTATTCCCTTTTCTACATAACATAATACAATATAATTGTTAATCGTTGAAGTTATTTAAACCGTTGGTGGATAATTTGCACATCCTTGAAATCGAAATAGTGATTTACTAAACAGATAAATGGAATTGATATTACATGATTATAGCAAAAACAGATTTTGGTGATTTTTAGATGTCGTGAGTGTGATGTTTTTCATTCGTACACAGGGTATAAAAATTATTCTGTTAAATTGCCGGATGTTAAAATTACAAGGTCTAAATAAATGAGTAAAAATTTGTAAAATTAAACAACGAAAAGTATATAAAATTCAGTGATCCTTCCAAAAATCCGGTAAAAAATATTCGACACAGTACTGCACCACGCTTTATTATTACGCAACTCGGAAATTTTTTTTAACGTTACACTTTTAAAGTTTTCTCTTTTGTGTAATAAAACAAATTCAAAATGATTATCAAAAAAGCATTTTTAGTATCGGTTTTCGCTGTTTGTTGTTACATGTCTTCTATCAAGGCAAGTACCTAAACAAAATACTATATTTACAATATAATATAATTTAATTTTAAATAGGTAGTTTTAACTTTAAAAATATATTGATTAGTTAATAAAATATAAATGTTACTAATACTTAAATATATGATTCACTAATTTTGACTAAAATTATTATTCGTAAATCTTAATTCAAAATATAATTATTTTCAATTATACAATATGAGATGAATGATTTATTGTTAATTCATATTTTAACTATTATTAACTACAAATTATAAAACAAATTGTATAATTTTATTATTAAATTTATTTTTTACACGAAAAAATTTTATTAATATTTTAACTTATTTAAAATGATATATCTAGAAATAACCAATAAAAAAAATTAGTTTAAAACAATTTTAAAAAATTGTAATTTATTTACAAATTAAATAATTTGTGATTACCAAATATTGTGTTATAATATCAGTAATACAATTGAAAACACATTTTGTGGTATTTTAAAATATTAATTATTTAAAATAAATACTTTTGTAGATTTGCTATAAAATATGTATACCTATAATCTACTATAATTAAGATATCTAATTATATATCATAAATTATATAGATAAAAATATTATAATTATGCTTTATTAAAATTAATTAGGTACGTGTAAATGCAATATTTTAAATGTTTAAAATGTGTCTTTTTTCGGTATTACATACGTTTTGGTAATAATCAGTTGTATTGTTTGAGAAGTACGTTTATCGATTTATTTGCACACAATTGATATTTATGTTGATTTCAGGCAACCGATGATAAAGATGCAAGTGATAGAGAATTTATGGCAAAATTACTCACTGTAGTTCTCAAATGCTTCAAAGATGCTGATTGGAGTAAGAATCATTTTTTCGTTTTACAACATTTATACTTAGACACACCGAGATTCGTGTAACTGAATTGAATCAATATTAGACCTACTATTTAGTATTGAGTATTTCAATGTATCTAATAAATAGGTCGTCACGTTATGTTATAGCTCAAATAAAAAAACGCAATGATAAAATAGATTATAATAAAATCTTATTTATTTACAGCATACTTTTTTTTTAGCGAGGGGTCGCGTACCTAATAAAGATTAAATTTATGGGTCGCTATTGCAAAAAGGTTGGGAAACGCTGTGTTACAGTACCTATTACATATATATATATATAAGTAGCATAGACGTGCGCACGGGTACAGCAGAAGGTTCATGTACTGCATCTACCACATTTTTTGGGACGATTGATTGGTCTGTGGACCGGTCGGGGCAATTCATTATTTAATAATTTAATATAAATCATAAGTAATTGTTATAAAATAATACGATTTATGAGAAATAAATAATTAAATTGACTAATTATTCTATGATTTTATGTTATACAACTAATAATGTCTGATAGTAATTGTAACTTGATATTTTCAAAAGCAGTGAATAAATGTAAGGAAGTATGTTTACATTTGTCAATTGTTAAAAAAAAAAATTATTACAGTATTTTAGCCACTTAAGTAACAATAACACAGCCTATATATAATGTGATCAATCATTTTAACTGGTCAACAATAATTTGGCTGATTATTAAAAATGGGCTGTTTAATTTTATATGCTGCATCTGCAATGAAAGTCTGCGCACGCCTATAATAAGTAGGTATAACTATACTATTACTTATAAACTATACATTTATATTCTCTGGGACCAGGAAGTTATTATGAGACTGATCGATTTATACATATAACTAACTACATATACACTAATTAACTAAATTACCCGGCTTCGGACGGAACAATCAACAATCTTGGCAGAATTTAGTTTTTAATGGATTATTACCTTACGCTATTTAAAGTCTGGCTTGAGTAACTGTTGGTTATAAAACAAATAAAACAAAATTTAAAATAAATCGTTATAGTAACTTTGTATGTACGCTGCATTGCCTAGTTTTGTACCATGGAACCATCTTTGTCGGTGCCAATATTTTTTAAAATCCCTTCCTATTGCACTTCTAGAATATTGGAAAGATCACTATTTCAAATTTCAATTTTATACATTTTTACGTTTTAGAGATGTTGCAATAATCAATGAATGAGGGTTGTTTGCATTTTTTTCAATTAGATTTTTATTTATTTAATTGTATAGAGGTGCTGGGACGCGTTGGGTACCCTTATTCGCCATAGGGCGAACACCGTGTACGTCATCATTTGCTCGATCAATTACAATTACTGAGAAAGCAATGATAACTGACTAGTTACAAACCAAACCCTTGATTTACAATGATAATGATAATAATGATTTCTGGTAAAGAATATTGAGCTCAACTTAATTTCCCTTGTTGCATTAATTACATTTAATTTTTTAATTTTGTATACATATCTAGTCAATATTTTATGCTCTTTTTTGTTATATCTCCTCGTATATTATGTTTTTGGTTCTTCCTTCAAGCTGTAGTATTACCAGGCTGTCAGGAGAGCCAGAGAAATAATCATTCCTTAAATTCACTCCTGCCACTTTCAAAAACTGCTCTTGCAATTTGTTAATTGTAATAGAAAAACAAACCTTGTCAGGAAACTGTCACCGTTTAAATTGAAAGTGGTAGTTAAATAGAATCATTATTTGTTTCTTGTTTAAAATTTAATAGACAAATATCGAGTTTTCTTACATAGATTTTTTTCTACGGCTTATCGTACACCGTTTAATTGATGCCACGAGAGTCTCAGTTAAAAGTATGTGCAAAACAATAAATTAAATGTGAGTGAGCATAGAGTACCTACTAGAAAAAACAAATTTTTTCCCGTAAACAACAATTTCAATAAAAATTATAGATACGACACAGCAAAACGGGATACGAGTCACGTATATCAAAAATGCGAGCAGCCTGGAAGTTCGGAAGACAAATTAACGAACGTATGAGTATCATACGAATAGCAATCGTAATAAAACTCGTAATTTTGAAAGAGTTGCACAAATTATATTTATCAATTTTTGCTTTTACCTCTTATTACTTCTTTAGAGATTAAATTATTGAAAATCTTTTTTTGTGAGGTCTCTACATCATAAAACAAAATTACTCACCAAATTTCATAGTTTTAGCTTTTCCTACTTTGTGATTTTTTTCATACTCACCCTTTCTTACCTCTGTTGAACTTATGAAAATCTTTTTTATTACACATCTAGAGAATTAATGAAACCACATTGTCAAATCGCAAGTTCATACGATCTGGAGTTTTTGAGATATAGTGATGATTAGTGAGCGAGTGGTATTTGACTTATATATATGTGTGTGTGTGTGTGTGTGTGTGTGTGTGTGTGTGTGTGTTACGGGTAGAGTTTGAATATGGGTGAGTATATCTTGTCCATATGAATAGTATAATGTAAACATTATCCATCTTAAATATATGAAATTTGTACATTATCCAGTTTGCTATTAATAAAGTATGAAATACTTACAAAAAAACTAAGTCATATTGATCCGAAAGCAATTTATTTATTAAGTAAATTAATCATTTTTTGTTATTAATATTTTTATTTTACAATCTGTAAACATTTACAATAAGCATAAGTGAAGATGTATATTATTTTATTTTTTAATGGTCATTGAGGAAGTTTTAAGTGAAGAGACCACCCATGGGACTTCGACTATTATTATTTTATACAGGAATAAATTTAAAAAATTAAAAATAGTCATTTAATGGAATAGTTCAAAATCGAATGGCATTTGAAGTTGGAAAATATCTCCCAGATTAAAATTTACATGTGTATTTATTTGTTAAACATTTAATTTTACATAAATATTTTTTAAAACCTTGACCACCGAAAATATTTTGTGCATTTCCTTATTTTACACAAAAAATTGTTTGTAGCCAATACTTCTTAAATATCTATTAATGGTTTATTGTGATTTGTTCGTTTTTTTTCGGTTAATCTTACGTTTCTTATTTCGGATAATATGTCATAATATTTTGATTTCTTTAAATGCAATGAACTCTCATTCTTTTCGTTAATTAGTTTATTAAAAATCTAATAAAATGTCTCTTTTTAAGAAAACATTTTAATAAACTAAATAATCCAACTTTAATAAGCCAAACGAATGAACTCAAAAACCGATGCTAAAATTTAAAATTGTTATACAATGAACAGTGCACATGTTTTATCAAAATGTGCAAATGATATTTCATCGTGTTTTATTTTATCAAAACACTTCATTCAATCAAAAGTAAATAAATATACAAAATAAAAATTTTACAAATAATATTTTTACCTATCCAATAGGCATGAGTAGTGTTCACATTACCTGGGTAGTATGACCATAACTCTATTTTGATACTTTACCGTAACATATATAAAAAAAATCTTATAATCAAAACAAGTATTTATACATCATACTTATACTGGTACTCGAATTATTATTAATTATTATAATGATTATTATTTAGCCGCATGTAGTGAAATGTTGAAAACTAAATATGATACAACTCAAGCAAAATACAAACAATGCACAGTAAGTATTGACATAAAAAGACACTTAGTGTCACAGTATTATCTCTACTGGCTGTATTTTCAGTCCTATATTGATTTATTATTATATTTACTGAAAACTAAACACAAGTCTAATATTAATTTATAGTGTCAGTTGGCTTGTGTTGGACAGGAACTTGAAATGGTAAGTTGATCATCTGCACTTTCATAACTATTAAATTATATTATACAGTATAGTTAAGTGTGTACTGTATAGGTACTACTAGTATATGTTATCCATAAAATTATCAAGGAATTATGAGATTCATAATCTATAGGTACTTATTGGGTAAATATTAATTTACATTTAGGTACACAAATCTACGATGTACCTATTATTTTCTAGTGATTTCTTGTAAGCTTGATTTCAGGTCAAATATATTATACCTTATCTAATAATATTTACGATTAGCGATTATATAGATACCTATCAATTAAAGTAAAAAAAGAACCGGTTTGGACTCGCTCTGCAGTACACTTGGGGGTGAAGTGCGACTCTTCATAGGATAGGTCATAATAATGGATTTGTTAAATTTGAATTCAATGATAGGTATCATTGTATACGAATAACGATTCTGAATGGAGATGATATATTTGTCAAGGATATAATACATTGTTATTTATAAATATTGTAATGGTATATTTTATTTTGAAACGATAAATATATTTTTTAATTAGGATGGGTTGGCAGTTGCATACAGCGACATAGTTTGTCAGTCTAGAATATTATACATTATATTATATTTTACATGTAATTTTATGTCAATATTCGCTGTTCAAACGCTTATCAAAAAAAATTGTGCCTATGGATTTTAATAATTTTTGAATGACATTAAGAACTACTTCTGTGGAATCTTCTATTAAATTTTCAAGTATTTTGTAGGAGCCAAATTTTTTTTATCACTGATTATAAAAATAAAATGTAAAAAAACCGAATATTTTAAATGCCTATAAGTGGCTTAAAAATCAATATTATATTTTGAAAAAAATATGACATAAAGGAAATACCAATCTTAACAGCTGGTAGAAATTTCAAAAATCTGCGACTTATACTTTTTGAATTATAACAAATATTTAAAATCGTTTGAGAATAAATCGCTATTTTATGCAATTTTGTAAATATTTGAATTTCAAACAGTCATAAAATGTTTTCCTCTAAGTCCGGTAGAAATTTTTTTAAAGATTTTTGAAGAGTAATTCTGAACCTAAAGTATGAACAGAAAAAATTTTATGAATTTTTATCTACAAAATAACTTGCAAATTTTCGCAATTTTTACATATTTCGTATAAATTGGAACTTTGAGCACTTATAAAAAAAAATTGTGACTTACGATTTTAGATTTTTTTTTTATCAGTTAAGAAACAACTTATAAGAAACCTTGTATTAAATTTTCAAAATTTTCTGGCCGGCCAAATAAATTTTATCGTTATTTTAAAAAAAATACTTAAAAAAATTGAAAATTTCAATTGTCTATAAATAGCTCAATAAAAGTCACAATAATAATTCACATTAGTTTGACTATATAATTATAGAAGTGCGACGCGCATGCCATAGCAGCATTTTTCCTATCTGTGCTCTGTGTAATATATATTCTATCGGCAAACCACGTGTGAAAATTTGGTAAAAATAAAAATTTAGTTATTGTGGACTAAATGTAAATACAAATAAGTCATGAAGTCGTGGGGGCTCTGCCCCACAGTATTTATATTGTGGGGGCAATTGCCCCCACTGCCCCCATTGTTCCGGTCAGGCCCGGATTATGGGAGGGGGCCAGTGGGGTCGCGTTCCCAGGGCCCACAATGTTATGGGGCCTCTAGACAAAAATTAAGTATTTTAAATATAATTTTCACAAAAAATTAAGTCATTTAAAATATTTAATAATTATTTTGGTTAAAATAACTTATGGACATTTAAAATATTATATTATGTGTAATAATTGTTATTAAATGTTTTTCATCTGTTACATATCTATAAAATTTAAAAATATTTTAGATTATTTATTTTTTTAAATTGTTGGTGCCTTAATAGGGCCCATTTTAACTATTTGCCCAAGGGCCCATTGTTCTATAAATCTGGGCCTGGTTCCGGCGCCCCTGAAATAAATAAACAAATATTTGTGGGTGCTATAAATATTTTTAGATTTCAGCTCTGTTATCTACTAGTGGCGTCATTTCAGTTTTCAATAGAGGGAGGGGCAAAGGTTTTAACTGGCCCAAATGAGTAAAAAAAAATCCATTGCTTCGCTCGTAAGAAAATATTTACTTACATTTTATCAAATTACCATACCCACTTGATTTGTTTTATGATTTAAATATTATTTTTTTTAATTATTAAGGTAGGGTGGTCAAATTAAATTAACAGAAATCCGGGACGATAAATTTTAACTATATATATTGCTTATACACGTATTATACGTTTATAAAAACCATGTATAATCTTTATAAAATTTATAAAGATTATACATGGTTTTTATAAATAAATATTATATATTTAATATAATTCTATACAAAGATAATCGAATGCTGTCATAATAAGACTCGCACTCACCATAGTACAGTATATACCAGCTGCAGAGTGCGCGGGGCATATATATGTGTATATATAGTATTTTTATATATCTATGATGAGGGCCATTATGCATATTTGTGTATGATTTTTAAAAAATATTCGTTAAAAGAGAAGATAGATTCCGGGACATTATTATGTTGATAGCTTAACCCGGTAACAGCACCTTATCCCGAACATTTTTCGGGACACCGGGATATGAGTTCCTAAACTGGTAACGTTCCGGATTTTCCAGGACGAATAGCACCCCTATGTTAAGGGGATTGGAAGCGACGATTTTCTGTTTTTGTCTAACACACGCTTAACATGGTGTTATAAACGTATTTTACTTCCTACGTACCGATTAATCTAGTGAAGCGATAAGAATCATGAAAACAGATATGAATTTATCGTCAAGTTTTCTTGAGATCGAATTTTCCACATTTTTAATTTTTTGATTTAAACTTCTCCAAAAATTAAAATATGTCATTTTTTTATTTACTCTTTTTTAATATATAGTTTTTATGATTTTGAAGGGATAATATAAAAAATGTGAGAAAGTTGATCTAAAGTAGACTTGACGACAAATTCATATCTGTTTTCATAATTTTTATCGCTTCATTATATCAATCAGTGCGTTGGAACTAAAAAACGTCTATAATTCTATGTTACGCGTGTGTTAAACAAAGTCAGAAAAACGCTGCTTCCAATCTCTTAAAACCTTTTTTATTAGATAACAACATTGGTTGCAAATATAAGGAAATAGATATTTTATAAAAACAATTGTATATCTATACCAAATAAAACTCTGTAAAGTGTTATGAAAATTGTTAACACAAATATTATTAGTTTATTAAAGGATAGGTGAGAACAATATCTTAGTAAATACACGGTATAATATTTTCTAAGAATATTATAAAAATGGGCATGTTTTTACGTTAATAAAAAATAATAATAATTACATTTCAATAACCTGAAACTGGCCTATCGAACTGCTTTTAAAATCAGACAGGGGCAAATGCCCACCTTGCCCCTCCAAATAACGCCACTGTTTTCTACGCTCTTATGTAAAAGTTTAAATGCAATTATACACTCAAAAGAAAACGATCCATTGTATGATTAAAACTGAAAATATTTGAGATGAATTATATTTTTAAACTAAATATACCACCCAACAAATATTGTGCTCTTAAAGAAAAAAATATTTCTACAGTATAAATTTTACTTTCAAGTCTTTCAGTAGGGACCTCTTAAAAAATGGTCACGCAATAATCAAATATTAGCATTTAGAACATAGACACCGGTAAGGTTTAAAGCTACCAGGAACCATAAAAATTAAAGAAATTTTCACCCGATATTCCTAAAATGTAATATATTTTTTCACACTAGATAAATAGTAAAGGGGAACCAGTTCCTTCTAAATTCCTGGATTTCATGAACCGTATCAACAGCCCAGCCATTAAGAAAGAAATGCAAACTATTTATGACAAATGTAATACTGGTAAGCTATTTTAAAATTAATTGTTGTTCTTAATTCTCGTCGGTTTTAATCATAACGTCGACGACATACTTGTATTTCCAAATTTTAAAATATGCATTACCCTAATTAATTATTGCAGTCAAAGGAGCTGAAAAATGCGATCTATCCGAAAAGTTTGCATTATGTGCCTTAAAGGAATCTTCAGTTGTAAGTATTTTCGTTACTGCTATTTATAATATTCAGTGAACACCTACAGTTTTATATTGACCAAAGTAATGTACCTATTAATACATTTTTTTTTTCGCAGATCAAAGACCGTATCATTATGTTGACCGATACTATAATGAAAATAAAACAAAAATAACTCTTCATTATCTTAATGTAAACACTACCCCTAATGGCTTAATATTACACACTTCAATACAAGATAATCATTACCATTGATTATAAAATATTTTATAAAATCATTGTCATTACCACTATTTATTTACCTGTATATTACTTAAATTAATATTTGTATACCAGTACCTTAATTGCCTATAAGTGAATAAACAAATTTGCATTTCAGTTTTTTTTTCTTCAATATATTTTCTGAAATGAGTTTAACTGAAGCAATTGGTTATCGTCAATCATTAATCAATAAAATATGATAGTCTAGAATATATAATTAATTCTAAATAATTGTATACCATATTTTATTATTATTTTTTTTTTTTATAATGATGGTCATTACTACCATTGGCGTACACAAAGTATGCACATGCAACACCAGCGGTATTAAGCTTATTTTGGAAAATAACGCGAAATACCTGCGCTTACGAATAATTTTCGGCAGCTTGTGGCCCCACAGCAAAATTAATGAACATTAAGTAAAAAATGCAGATCGATAAAAATATAAAAATGTATAAAAAACAAATAATAACTCGGTAATTTAGTAATATCTTATATCTATCTTACAATATTATATTACACCATATTTTATAGAAGTCATTCAGTTTAACATTTATAAAAATTTAATAGTATTCTACGTATACTTTATGACTCATAATATTACTCGGGTACACCATCAAATACCAACATGTCATCAAGAAGGTGAAAATCTTAATAGCTAACCACAGAGAAGAGTAAATAATCTTGTTACTGTAAGTGCTTAAAATTAATTCTTAGTACATTATCCAATGAAATTAATTTGGTATACAAGTTTATAGTCATATGATTCAAGTTCAACATCCAATAAGTACCTATAAAGCTGATAAAAGGCACTTTTAATGAACTGTTTTTATAAGCGTTTATGAAATGGTAGTAGATTAGAAACAAGTCATATCTTCCAGAAATCACTTTTTTCTAATAACGAAAAAAACTTGAGAAAAGATGGTACCATAACATTAAATTAATCTAAAATACATTATTTTTATATAATTTTTATTAAGAAACTAAAATTTTTTTATAAAAAATTATAATTTTCATGGTTTAAATAGTTTTTTTCGAGAAGTTTGGAACATGTGAGTTTTGATAACAATACATGGAACTTGTGAATTTTGATTGTAATTACAATGGAACATGGTAGTTATGACAAATACCTTAAAATAATATTATTCGTACATTTTTTTTTTTTAAACCAAATCTTTATTAAATTTAAACTTTTAATATTTTTTTATAATTCATGTAAAGTTCTCTAGTACTTGTTCGCAGTAAGGTTCCGGTTCATCAGGTTAATCCTATTAATTTCCTAAGCTTAGTTTACTATAGAATTCCAACTCCTGGTTACTTTTTCATTCTGGTCCAAAATGAACTTCTAAAATTTTGTGTAGGAATGTCATTGAATTTTTCATTGGGTAGAACATTGGCGAATTTTCAAATTTTTCTGGGAGTCCACAGTTTATGTAACTGTTTCTCTGTGCTAGAGTTTATATTTCAATGATATCTATAGGCAGGTACCTATTGCCTTTATCGCATTTTATATTTAGCCATAACTTGGAAATCAAAAGGCAGTCAAAATAACATTACATAGTAATTATATACTATACTTTATTTTACTATACTATTACTTAACTATACTTCAGGAACAAATAAGTTTTTTTTTTTTTTGTGAAAAGGTCCAGTGTACCTCTGAACCCCCATAAATACGTTAATGGGTAGAATATTTGTTTTTTTAACGATATCCACATTGAATAAAATACCCAGCAATACTTTATTTTTCTTCATCTAAATTAATGATTTATAAGCTCCAGTATCCAATCGGCATGAACATTTGGCCTAACAAAAACATCACTCTTAGTTTTTTTTACGTTTTACAAAAATGCATTTTACTTGCGAATTTAAACGGCCATGAAAGCTGTATTTTTAAATGCATTATCAGCCAGAGGTTTAAAATCTTTTACTTCAAGGTTAGTAGGTACCAACATACTTTATGATTCCATGCCTCCTGTTGAGTCGTATCAATATAAATAATAACTAGAACGTGATATAATATACTCTTTTAATCATGACAGTGTAAATCGTAATGACAATATAATATTTGTGCGCGAGATACCAACCGGTAGACAGTTCCCACCGATTGTAATATGATACGAGTAAATTAACTTTAATATTGTTGTATAGACATTTAATGTGTAGGTATATTACGTAATACTGCTTAATATGTAACATCTCTTTTCTTACAAAAAAAAGGTATTAGTTTAATTATTAAGTGTAGCTTAATTTCTATGTTAGTATTGCTTACATAAATATATTTGTTAAGTTCGATCAATAATGTTAGTCATAATTGCTTGGAGAATATCGCTGAGGCGGTTTTCTAGATCTAATTGGTCTAGGTGTTTTATTTACTATAATGGGATCAGGATTTGGGTCTGTTTCATTTTGATTATTTTCTAAATTTTCTTTGATTTCTCTAGCGGGTATGAGTGAAATAGAATTACTTGAAGGTGTTGTGGACTTATCAATTAATAATTGATCATTGTGCCTTTTCCAAATCGTTCCATCTTTGAGCTCTACCTCATACATACTGTTACCTATGCAAGTGATAATTTCTCCTTTTTCCCACTTGTTGTTGTTGTCCCTATAGTCTTTGACTAACACATTATCACCTACAGTAAATTATACTCTTCTATTGCCCCCATTACCTATTTGCGAAATTTGTCGTTCGAAAACAACTTCACTAGTGTCTAGTATTAGCGCGTCAATTTGTAAACGGGTTGAACGACCAAACATTAACTGAGCTGGCGTTTCGTGCGTTGTTGAGTGAGGTGTATTTCGATACATCAAAAGAAATTTGTTTAAGTGAGATATTGATGTCGAACATTTTTTAAAAAAAATCTTAACTGTTTTAACTGCTGATTCGGCGCAACCGTTTGATTCTAGGTGGAAGGGTGCGCCAGTCATATGTCTTATACCGAGACTGGTGCAATACGATTGAAATTTGTAGCCAGTAAAACATTTTGCACCATCAGACGTAATTGTTTTTGGAATGCCAAATCGCGATATCGTTTATGAGAATTTGTCAATGACAATTTCTGCCGTCATGGAAGTCACGGGAAAAACTTCTAACCATTTTGTGGTTGCGTCAACAATTACGAAAAAATATTTGTTTTGAAATGGTCCTAAGAAATCACAGTGGACTCTAGTCTACGGTTTTTCTGGCCATTTCCAAGGAGATACGACTGACTTGGGTGGACTTTGCCAAACATTGAGACAGTTATCGCAATTAATTGTTATATTTTCAATTTCTTTGTCCATTCCTGGCCACCAAAAATATGATCTGGCTAAGCTCTTCATACTAGAAGCACCCATGTGACAAGAATGAAGTTCTTTTAATAAGTTATTTCGAAATTTAGTTGGTATTATAACGCGGTAACCCCATAATAAACAACCTTGTTCAACTGAAATTTGTGTTTTTCGTAGATTATACGGTTTAAGCTCAAATTTATTTGCGAAATCTCTACTCAATTCCCCCGTTTTGACTGCGTTCAATACTTGAAGGCGAGGACAATTTCTCTACTTGTTTCAATTTTGATTTTAGACCAGTCAAGTGTGAACGAGAATTTTTCGAGAATGAAATTTATAGTAATGCATTCTTCATTTTCATTATCGATCATAGATTTGGAAACTTTTATTGGAGATAGAAAATCAGCAATGTTATTTTCAGATTTTACATATTTTATTTCGAAATCAAATGATGATAAAACGTAAGCCCATCGCTGTAGTCTATTAGCAGCATAAATCGGGATACCTTTCTTATCACCAAAGATATATATTAGTGGTTTGTGATCGGTTTCTAATTGAAATTTTCTACCAAATAAATAATAGTAGAACTTTGTAACGCCAAAAATTATGGCTAAGGCTTCTTTCTCAATTTGTGGAAATTTGCATTCTGACTCAGAGAGAACTCGAGATGCGTAGGCTATTGGTCTTTCTGTACGATCATGGTATACATGTGACAACACAGCACCAAGTGCATAAGATGATGAGTCAACTTCCAGTTTGATTGGAATTTTTGCATCGTAATGTGCTAATACAGGTTTTGAAATTAAAATTTGTTTAATTTTTTTAAATGCTTGGTCACATTTTGGTGTCCAGTTCCACTTACTTCCATTGTGTAAAAGTATGTACAATGGTTTTAAAATGTCTGCTGCGTTAGGAATAAATTTAATATAATATGTTACTAACCCTAAAAATGATTTTAATAACGTTTTATTTTCCGGAACACTAGCTCTTTCAATAGCATCAGTATGTTTTGTTAACGTGTGCAAACCATTTTCGTCTACTCTATGCCCTAAATATTCAATCGATTTTTGTAAAAATTTACATTTATTTAATTTTACTCTAAGACCTGAATTGGATAAAACATTTAGTAGTTAACTTAATCGAGCATTGTGCTCGGTGATGGTTGAACCTGCTACAATAATGTCCTCTTGAAATATACCTATACCATTTAGACCAGCTGTAGAAAGTTCCATGGCTTTTTGGAATTCCCCCGCTGAAGATTTTATTCCGAATGGATTACGAGTATAGCTAAATAATCCTTTGTGCGTGTTAATGGTGGTATATTTACGATCAGATTCTTTTATGACCATTTGTTGATATGCATCTTTTAAATCAATTTTTGAAAAATATTTTGAACCACTTATATTTGCGTATAAATGCTCTATTTTTGGGAGAGGATATTCGGTCCCTTCTAATACCGGATTGAGCGTGATTTTAAAATCTCCACATATTTTTACAGTGCCGTCAGATTTTAATATTGGTACTATTGGAGTTGCCCACTCACTATGGTCAACGGGAACCAAAATTTTACTTTTAACTAAACGTTCAATTTCGGTTTCTACTTTACTTTTTAATACTAATGGAATGGATCTCGGTTTATAGAACTTACGTACCGCTCCAACTTTTATATTTAACGCTATTTCGTATTTGTTAAACGTGCCTATTTCGTCTTTGAAAAGATCATTATATTTTTTAATTATTGAGTCTAAATAGTTATCTTCTAAATTTAACAATGGAGAATATTTAATATTATGTATGTCATTGCGACTGATTAGTGGAGGACCACCATTCGCAATAACATACATGTACAATTTAAATTATTTTTCAAGGTATTGTGAATTAACCATTATTTTTCCTATAGGTTTTATATTGTTGCCGACGTAATCAGAAAGAGAAATATCATTTTTTGCTAACTTGATGTGATTAAAATATTGACTATACAATTTTTCAGAAATTACACTGTGCTGAGAACCTGTGTCAATTTCAAAAATTATTTTTATTTTTTCTACAATTAAGTTGACAGTGAACGGTTCAACTTTGTTCTGAGAATTTTGATCAATTATAGAAAAAAAGGTGTTAGAAAGATCATATGTAATTGTATCGTCAATATCGTTATTCGACAAAAATTTATTTTGTGTTTTATAATTTTTTTCTTTCGTCTTACGCTTTTTACACATAGTGACTAAATGCCCTTTGTATCCGCAATTGTTGCAGTCGTAATCTTTGTATCTGCAGTCCTTTTGAAGGTGATTGGAACGACCGCATACACCGCACTTTGGTTTGGATTCCTTGGACGTGCTGGGACCTCGTTTGCATTGAACGTACTTTTTTTGTGATACATCAGATTTGCATTTTCTTGTTTCCTCCAGGCACCCTTGTCGTTTTGAGCTGCCTCCCTGGTTGTTGCAATTTCCATTAAAGATGAATATGTCAATCCAACTTTCGATGCGTCTTTCTTCTAAGAGACAATCTTGTATCGCTCCCGAACCCATTCCGACCACGAAAATATCTCTGATCACAGTCGATAGTTCTGAAGAAAATCCAAAATTGGAAGCAAGATTTTTGACACGTGCGCCCCATTGACACACAGATTCATCTTGTCTTCTTTTTGCTTGGTAGAATGTATACTTGGCTGCGAAATATGATTTGACCGGCTTGAAATACTTATTTAAATTTTCGATTAAAGTATCGTATGGGTTTACTTGGAACACATAGACTGAATAAAACTTTGTGTATGTCTTCACTGATTGAAGAAAGCAATATGGCTCTCTTTTGCACATCATTAACGATTGCGTTTGCCAGGAAGAAGTTGTTCAGTTTTGATTGGAAAATGGTGATGTCCATGCCTGTTTCAAATGTACCCGGAGAACCAATAATTTGATTGAAATTAATTTTGTTGTCTGTAGTGTTCGTCATTACGTATTAATATGAATACACTGCACTAGAACACTGAATTACTTTAAATTGTGAAAACGATTTAATGAACTAAAAGAAAATATTTGAATAACAATAATTTTCCTCGTCACCAATTTGTTGAGTCGTATCAATTTAAATAATAACTCGAACGTGATATAATATAGTCTTTTATTCATGACAGTGTAAATCATAATGACAATATAATATTTGTGCGCGAAATACCAACCGATAGACAGTTCCCATCGATTGTAATATGATACGAATAAATTAACTTTAATATTGTGGTATAGACATTTAATATGTAGGTATATTACGTAATACTGCTTAATATAAAACACCTCCCAATTATTTTGTGTACTATTTCTGATTTAGTTGTACTTTCAAATTTCAGTAAATCTTTTTAAATGACGCCAAATAGAAAATCTGCTTGTAAAAATCAATGTCCAGTAATGAGAAAATATACTTTAACCTCTTCAATATGTTGTGGTTGTACTATAGTGCTATAATGGAGGATAATAAAATAATTATAACAAATAATAATTACTTATACGTTTTTGTCACTAGCCCGTTAGAATAGTCTGTTGACGCATTAAACGTTATTAGTTATAAAACACATGATCCAACGGAACATGTTTCTGATACTTACTAAAAGTGTTTTAGTGATATTTAAACGGTTTTTGTGACTTTATAAATCAATTTAAAACTACTGAAATTTCTATAAGATAATATTGCCAATTAATTTTATCATTTTTTGGAACATGTTACATTTAATTCTAGCCTAACTCATAAATTATATGGATTCTATATTACCTATTCACTAATTTAAACTAAGACAATACATTAAGAAATGTTGAAAAAACAGTTAATTTCTCGAGTAGCATTGTACGTAATATTGCATGTTGGTTTTTCATAACTGTGAAATTTAAAAAGTTTGTATATGGTATATGAACTGTGTTATTGAAATATTAAAATTCAATGAATATGTTTCGGTGCTGTTTTTAAACCATTTATTACACTTCAGTTTATGAACGGTGTTTTTGAAATTAACCGGTGATGAAAATAAGCAAATATACTGATTTAAATTTGATGGTTCAGTTAAAATTTTGCTGTGTACTATATAGTTTTGTACACCAGTCCAGTGGCGTACCCAGAAGCAAAGTTAAGAACAAGTCCAGTTATAATAATTTTAATTTCTAAAGGTAAACATTATTTTTTTTTTTAGATTCTGAACGGAGTGAAGAATGTATTGATTTTACAATGTGTGTTTTTTTTTTTTTTTTTTTTGTGTCTGTCGACACGTTTTGGGGCAGTAAAAATGCTTCGATTGCCTTATGTAGCAACTTTTCTGAAAGGAAAGTGAATCTATTTGGTACTTTGGGGGGTCAAAAGTTAAAAATTTCCAATATTTTTTAAATGCGACGGGAAAAACCATAAAAAAATTTTATGGGAGTTTTTACGCAAAACCAGTTTTCGACATAATCAAATTTTTTATTTTGCTATAACTCAAAAACTAATCGATGTAAATACTTGAAATTTTCACCAAATGTTTAGATTAGCGTTCTCTATACACCATTAAATTTTCAAAGTATTTTGACTTTTATGAAGCTATTTATAGACAATTGAAATTTTCAATATTTTTAAGTATTTTTTTTTTAAATAACGATAAAATTTTTTTGGCTGCCTAGAAAATCTTGAAAATTTAATACAAGGTTTCTTATAAGTTGTTCCTTAACTGATAAAAAAAAATCTAAAATCGTAAGTCACAATTTTTTTTTATAAGTGCTCAAAGTTCCAATTTATACGAAATATGTAAAAATCACGATAATTTGCAAGTTATTTTGTAGATAAAAATTCATAAAATTTTTTCTGTTTATACTTAAGGTTCAAAATTTTAACACGAGGTTATGTATAAGCTACTCTTCAAAAATCTTTAAAAAAATTTCTACCGGAATTAGAGGAAAAAATTTTATGACTGTTTGAAATTTAAATATTTACGAAATTGCATAAAATAGCGATTTATTCTCAAACGATTTTAAATATTTTTTATAATTCAAAAAGTATAAGTCGCAGATTTTTGAAATTTCTACCAGCTGTTAAGATTGGTATTTCTTTTATGCAATATTTTTTTCAAAATATTATATTGATTTTTAAGCCACTTATAGTCATTTAAAATATTCGATTTTTTTACATTTTATTTTTATAATCGGTGATAAAAAAAATTTGGCTTCTACAAAATACTTGAAAATTTAATCGAAGATTCCACAGAAGTAGTTCTTAATGTCATTCAAAAATTATTAAAATCCATAGGCACAATTTTTTTTTATAAGCGTTTGAACATCGAATATTGACATAAAATTACATGTAAAATATAATATAATGTAGAATGTTCTAGACTGATAAATGATATCGCTGTATGCAACTGCCAACCCATCCTAATTGAAAAATATATTTATCGTTTCAAAATAAAATATACTTTTTACAATGTTTATAAATAACAATGTATTATATCCTAGACAAACATATGAACTCCGTTCAGAATCGTTATTCGTATACAATGATATCTATCATTGCATTCAAATTTAACAAATCCATTATAATAATGACCTATCCTATAAGCGAGGTGCACTCCACCCCTAACTGTACAGCAGAGCGAGGCCCATCCGGTTCTTTTTTTAATTTAATTAGAAAAAATGATCATATACTATAACACAATTCCACTCGTTTAACTTATTAATAATATTTAAATATATAAAAAAGTAAATAATGATAACTATTTGAAAACACAGTTGACTTCTATTATTGACAGGCTTATTGACAACCGATTCTATCCGCTGGGTGGACTGCACCAGTCAGTTAGTTTACAGAATATTTTATGAATACGGAGTAAACACAAATTTTTAAAACACAATGTACAGGTTTGTCTTTCTGACAGTGAAAGGAACAGAGGATATTTTATAACACTGTACACACATATAAATAGTTCAACAATATATTGTCCTTTTAACATGTTAATATATCAATAAGTTAATATTATATAATAAATAAAAAATTTCTTTTAAACAATTTATTTAAAACTTATCTGTTTCATAAAAAATAAATATATTAATACAAAACTAAAACTATATGATTAACATGATTCATATTTTATATTATTTACTAATTGTTATAGAATTCAGATAAAAATAGCAAAGTGAAATAAATTTGTTTTATACATTAGGAACTCAATAATGAAATTGTATTTTATTTACTTTTTTGCATATTTGAAATATTATAAAAGTTTAGTACTATTTTTGAAATTTTAAATTTAAAACTCAAATGTTTCTTATAGTAAAATCAAAAACCTTCGGAGTTATAAACCTTCAAATAACTTTCAACTTTTTAATTTGTAACCTAACAATTAACATCAAAGTAAAGAAAAAACTAAGATTGTATATTAAACTGACTGTAGTAAAAAAACCATTTAATCAAAGAAAATATTTAACAATGGAAGGACCATTATAATATATAAAAAAATATAGTTTAATAATAAAATAATTCTGAACTAAAATAAAAACATTTTCTTACAAATATAAATGACAAACAAGTTTTTCAGTTATAATTCAAAATGTATAATTTTTATTCATATAATTACAATAGTTCTTTTGAATAACAAGTCCATTTTTAAATAATTTTATAGAAAATGATATATTTTAATTTATTAAAACTAACACAATTTACATTTCCCTGTCCTGTAAAATCAAAAAAATTGAAATATTTTTTTAATTTATTAATAAAGAGATAAACAATTCACATCAAACACATTTTTTTAATATTTTATATTATTTTGTGTTTTTATATTAAAATTATAATAACAAAAAAATGTTAATTTAAGCTTTATTCCCCAAAATTTTAAATCAGAATTAAATAATAGTAGATCAATAGGGCTACAGAATGTTATTTATTGATTGAAATAATAATAAAAAAATATTAAGTTAATAATGAGTTATTCCACTCAATAAATGAAACCAGCAACTATACATTTAGATACAGCTATCTTATCCCCCTTGATCATGTTGCCTGCTTTGTTATTTGCTAATTATATATTTTGAGACCTAAATGTATTTCAGCAAAGACATAGGTAAGTGGAGGGTTTACGGCTCAAATTATTATTATTACTATTATTAATTATTAACTAAATTTACCAAACCCCCTCATAAATAATATTTACCTACGCCCTTGATTAGAACATATAAGTGCACATTCATTAGACAACGAGCTATAAACTCTTATAGCTATAAATCCAGATAAAATTTTTATACTCTACTTAACTAAAAGTCTTACAGTAATATACATACAATTCATCTACTTTCACACATTTCTTGCCATAAAAAAATACATAGTGAAAATAATTCAGGCAAGTATCAACATTACACATCACATTAGACATGCAAAAAATGCAAGTCTTCTCATTTTTAACAATACAAATTATTGTTAAATAATATAACAATAGGTTATAGTGTGCAGTAGATTAGGTGAGGCAATATAAATCCTTCGCAGCTTTATCCGAATAAAATGATAGATTTAATAATTCTAATACAACAAGTTTTTTTACAGCAAGAGTTCTAGTTTTGAATTTAAATTTTTTTTTAAAAATTAAAATTGCTGCTTCTGGTGCTACTAATGTGTATATGTATTGAAAATTCTAAATAAAAAAAGAAAACATATAAAATAATAAATTAATTTGAATGTTAATAATTTACTCACATAGAATTCATGAGGAGGAACATTTAGTATTTCTCTTATAGTCATAAGTATACAAAATTTTTGATCTGGATTGAACATTGTTTTGAAAAATTGGGTAGATACACTCAGAGATTCCTAGAAAAATAAAAATCAATTTAAACAATAATGAATATGACAATATTGCTATTTCAGTAAATTATCAAAAAAGTGTATAGCTTATAATAAAATATGTTGTTATTAATTGTTATAAATTGTTTTTTATATGTATTTAAAGCAGAAGTTTAAAAATCATGTCATTAAAATTACTTTAAAAATACCTACATACAATAAAATTAGGGTGAAATATCATGGAAACAATGAAATATTATATTTCAGACCTTTTTTTTATCAATATAATTTGGAATGGGGTAAAATTTGATTAAAATATAAGTCAAGTTTTTCTAAAACCATATACATATTTCACTTTATGGAATTATATTACCTATCATATATATAAAAAAATAAATAAATATTTTTATAAAAACAATTACATATATACATTTCTTACATGAATGATATGGTCCCCTTCTTTTGATGTAAGTATCAACTCTTTAAGTTTAAATACGCACCCTCGGGGGCGGTTTGAACAACCGAAAATTAGATTTTTCTACAAAATTTGAATATTTATTTGAAAATCAACAATCTCGTTAGCAACCTGTGTTGCTAACCAGAAATCAACAAGTATTTAAATTATTTTTCGGAAATATTCTAAGTCCCAAAAGAGATTAATCAATTTATATCCGTACAGATAGGATAGATAGATTTCAGGTGACCCAACTGAGCATCAAGATTGAAACAAGGAAGCATACAGCATGTAACGTCACGGAATTTTTAATCTCCGTGTTTATAATTATTATTATCATCGATATTTAATTAGAATAAAATTACCAGTTTATATGCGACCTACGCTTGATTAATATTATAATGATATGTACGAGCGAGATTATTTCAATAATATTATATAATATGTCGCACATATCATATATCCCTTACCTTCCCTACCTCCTATCCATATTACAGGAGTGTCCGGGTATCCGCCGCCACCGCCTTACCATGGTCCGGTGCACACCGCGGTGTATAGTTTTTTTTTTCCCCCACAAATTGTATACGCGCGTTGCCCAGCTAACCCGACTCTCGTCTGCCGCCTTTTTCTTTTTTTTTTTTTCTTCTCACACCGACGCCGTTTTTCTTCGTCATCGTTTTCGTCTCCGGCTCCGTCTGACGTGTGCATTATATTCCGTCTTGGTTTTTGGAAGTCCGGAACGCCCATAAAATCAAACAACAACGTTTGTCCAGTCCGCTGTCGGCTCACCTCTACTTCGGGACCAAGTACTCCGACAAGATGATGGGCTAAGCGTCAGTCATGGGCCTTCGGCGGGCGAGAAGTCGACGATCAACAAGTATCGACCAAAATATATATATCGAGCTCCCCATTTTGTTTTTTTTTTTTCTTTTTAAATTAATTAATAATATATATATATGTAACACATCATATTCGGAGTATTGTTTTTATTATTTTTATTATTATTATTATTGTCATAATTTTCTATAAGTACGACATGATAATTAGTAAAAGCCTATGGATTCCACCGACGTGCCCATAGTGGCATCACGCGGTTCGGCCCATAGGTCACCGTGCCAAGTGATCCCCTCGGACGGTGGGTGAGCAGTAAGCCCCAACAAAGGGCCGAAACGTCACACATGGCGACCGTGACAGGACAGAGGTTTCTGGTAACCTCGTGTTCATTTCCCTAAAATCATTTTGCATATTTTTTTTTTATTATTATATTATTCTGAAGTGACAAACTTCATAGTACAGTTGAAAAAAAAAAAAAAATAATAATAATAGTAATAATGGTGATGATAGTAGTGGGATAGTTGAATATGATGTGTATAGTGTGTATATAATATTATATATATATTAATCTCCTACTCAATTTCTTTTCTTTAAAACTTAATTATAATTAATAAAAAAAAAAAAAATGTAAAAAAAAAAAAAAAGGAATTAATCTCCTATTCAAATTCAATCTGTAAAGCTGTATTCTTATTATTTTATTGTTACTACGAAAAAAAAAAAAAAAAAAAAAATGTTATATTATTTGAAACTGTATGTTATGCCTACCCAGGTAATTATTAATCTTATAGTCTGTACTAGTTTCCCCTCTATGATCGTTGTTATCCAAAATTTTTTTTTAGAAATGCTCCTGTGGTGTGTATTGTCGACGCGGTTATGGCGTTCGGTGGATGGCGGCGTACCCAGTTTTAAGATGACCGAGTGGTGGCCGGACGATTCACACGACTTTGTCAATTTCCCTACTTCCCCTTCCCACTGTTTTAGGTATTGTATTATTTTTCCCCTATATTATGCCCCTATACTAAACATTTATTTACCCAACCGCGTTTTTCACATGCCCATTACAGAAGTTTTTTCTAAAATTAAGTATTCTTATTTTTAAAAATCATTAAATTATTTTAATTAAATTATAAAATTAAATCTCTAAATTTTATTTCCCTTAGAAATGATTGATTATGATTATTATTATGTAATGCAAATCTAAAAATGTACTAATTTAATTTAATGATATTACCTATTTTACTAATCTCTAATTTTATCTCCATTTTAATTATCTCGTTCCACAATAATCATTCATTTCCCTGTTCAAAATCGTAGGCACTTGATAAACAATCAATAAGCATAATTATTTAAGTTAATTATTTTTTTTCTCTCGATATCTTAATGAATTTACCTAAATAACAACAATAATTATTTTATATTACTTAATTCTGAAATTTTCCTTTTTATATTGATACTTGTCGATGGTTTAGACTGTTTTGCCTGCCCAAGGTCCTCTTATTATTATATTGTACCTCATTATATTATTCTTATTTTCTTTATTCTTATAAACTAATCTATATATTAAATTAAGTTTGATTATTTATCACTTTGACATTAGTCAAGTATTATTTTATTATTACTTCTGGAGTAATTTTGTTTATATTTATTATTATTTGCATGTAACGTATCTCAGTGCTCCTCAGGTCTAATTCATTATATTATAATTTCTTTATCATTTATCTTCATTTATGGTGAATTGATATTATTTAAATTTTATAATATTAACGTCTAGCAATATTCACTTAGAATATTTCTATAGTTTTATTTCCTAATCTTATTAATAATCTCTGCGATTATTCCATAATAATTTTTTTTTCAAATTCCGTACAGTTGTTTTATGCTCTTTTTGGATTTTAGGTTAATCCTCCCTGTTATATTCCATTAAGTTAATTATTTTTATTTTTATTTTTCTTTCTTTGAAAACTTTTTATGAAATTAACTTGTATATTAAATTTTATCTAATCAATTCATATTATTTTGATAACAAAAAAAAAAAAATTAGTTCATTGTTATTATTTTAATTGAGTATCCTTATATATTTTTTTTTATTGGTATATCTTGTTCTTAAATCTTTGTTGATTTTACTTAATATTTTTCTGATTTATTGACATATTGATTCATAACAATTTTATTGTTCAATTTAACTGTTCTCTCCCGAATTCCTGTTCAATTAATTAAAATACATTTAGTCTTTATTTGGCAACTTCCTTATATCAGATTAAATTTCTTTTAAATAAAACATTTTTATTTTAATTTTTATTTTATCGATTTTCTTGTACCCTTTTAATGCAAGGAGCTGGGAAACGAAAGACGAAAGTTCCTGATCGATACAACCCCAGCGTATCTTACCATCCTCCTGCTATACTACCTAACTTCGACTTATCTCTAAACATGTCCGATAATGAAATTTCTACCGCTCGCTCTATCTCCCCCCCTATCGAAGATTCACAAACCGACATCCGTTCGTTATTACTTGAGTTTCACACAGACTCCAAAAAGCGATTTGATGAGTCCCAAAAACAATTCCAAAGTTCATTTCTCGACCTTAAAAAAGATATGACTCAAGTCAATAATCAGTTATTATCTATCCTAGAGAGTACTAAAGCTGAATGTAACGCCTACACTGATAAATGTGTGTCAGCTGTAAGGTCCGAGCTAAAATCTGACCTAACTAGTCTTTCTGACCGCATGTGCTTATTAGAGGGTCAATCCGCCCGTTTTGCTGCTGTAGTAACGTCTATGGAGAAGCTGCACGTTTCTGATTCGAATTTGTCTTCTATTCCCCCTATAACCACTCAGTCTCTCATTGACGTAAATAGTCCGAAAAGAACGAGATTCTCTTTCGGTCCTCAAATTCCATCCTCTACATTCGTTGCTCCACCCAAGCCGGTCTCCACCACTTTACAACCACCTTTCTCTCATAATCAACACACTCTCTTAGAACCGACACTCGCACAAACTCAAATACTCCCTCCACCAGATCAAGATAACGTACACAAATCGCAAATCTCTTCTGTTAACAATAGTTCTATCCTCTCTCAAGAAAAATACTCTGATGTGATCCCCGAATTTAATGGTAATCTTACACCTATTCATCCAGAAGCCTTTCTTGTCGAGATCAATGACTATTTTCAATTTCAAAATATCCCAGACTCTCTTAAGATTAATATGGTCCGAAGACGAATGACTGGTGATGCCAAGCAATGGTTCAATGCTCTTACTCCTCCCCCTGATACTTTCTATGATTTTACTGTACTTTTCCGTCAACATTTCTGGTCTTATAGTAAACAGTTAATGACTCGTAATGAACTCTCTCGTCCCTATTCTCATCGCGATACTTCTTCTCTTCAAAAACACGCAATTGAATGGATAAATAAAGCCAAATATCTTAATCCTCCTATCGAAAACCAAACCCTTATTTTTCAAATTCTTTCTCACTATCCAGAAACAGTAGCCAGTCCATTAAGAATTCTCCGTATAAAAACCCTCAACGAACTCATTGATCACCTCTCCTATGCTGAACATTCCTATCGTCCTAATAATAATTTTTCCAATAATCTCTCAAATTCGTATGACAACTCTCAAAACAATCGACTTAATAACAATAATAATAACTCTTCTCACCGTAATAATTATCATGACAGATATCAAGGACGTTCTCATTATCATAATGATCGCCGTCAAAATCCCTCTAGCAATCCTACACTTAATACTTCTAATACTTCTAACACCCCTCAAAATCCTCCTACGGGAAACGATCAATGACCAGTCTCGTGAGGAAAGTTCCTGGTCCATTTCCTAATGTTCCTCACTTAAATATTCTCTCTCATCCTCTAAGTCCCGAACAAAAAATTACACCTTCACTTAGTTTTCGCCCAGAAATTGAAATCTCCATTTTTAATAACTTATACACTGCTCTTCTTGATTCTGGTGCTTCTGTATCTGCTATGTCCGAAAACCTTTATAATGTTTTAAAAAATGATCCTTCTAAATTCGATATTCCTTCTTTTCCTCTTTCTAGTATATTCTTAAGAACTGCAATCTCAAACAAATCTGTCAAAATTAATTCTCAAATATACATAAACTTTAATATTAATGACTTTAAAACTCATGCCATTTTCTTAATTGTTCCACATCTATCCACTCCTCTTATTTTAGGTACTGACTGGTTACTTGAAAACGATATAACCCTTAATTATAAAATCCGTAAAATTGTTCTACCATCTCCTAATGCTCCTGTTCCTTTTAAAATTATATCTTTTAATAATAGTAATGACCTAATAAACTCCCTGAAACATGTAGAAGTAGATGACCACTGTTTAAATTCTATATCCAATGAACCACTAGAAAACTCATTTCTTTTCCCTTTGACAAAAAATTTTGCTCTTGATGAAATCCCCCTCAATGAACAACAGCAATATTCAATGAACTTACTGATGGATAAGTATAATCATATTTTTCAGGATCGTCCAGGTTTACATAATTCTTTTTCTTATAAATTCAATGTTCGCGAACATCAGCCTTACAAGATAAAACCCTACCCAGTCCCATTTTCTCGTCGTTTTGCTGTTCAACAGGAAATAGACAAGATGCTTAATTGGGGGGTTATTGAAAGATCAGATGCTCCTTACAACAACCCATTAATTACTGTAGTAAAATCTGATGGTTCTATCAGACTTTGTTTAGATGCCAGAAAACTTAATACTGTTATTTTACCTACCCGAGACAGTTCTCCTCCAATTGATGAAATTTTAGCTAAATTTAATACTAAAAACATTTTTTCTTCTCTCGATTTCACTTCTGGTTACTGGCAAATTCCTTTACATCCTTCTGTTCGCCAATACACTAGCTTTTTATATGATGGTAGGTCCTATCAATTCTGCGTTGTACCATTTGGTCTTAATATTTCTAACGCCGCTTTTGGTAAAGGCTTGGAAGCTGCCTTAAATAATTATACTGCCTCTTGTCCTTTCCCTAATGATATTCACACTTATGTTGACGACATACTAGTTTCTTCTCAATCCTTTCAAAATCATTTAGTTAGTCTTGAGTGGATATTTCAAAAAATTTCTCTCTCTAACCTCACTCTTAAATTTAAAAAATGTCATTTTTTAAAAGCTCAAATAAAATTTCTTGGTCATTTTGTTTCTTCCAGTGGTACCATAATGGACCCTGACAAAATAATAGCTCTTAAAAATTTTCCTGAACCCCGCAACAGAAAAGATCTTCAATCTTTCTTTGGCTTTTGTAATTTCTACCGCAAATTTTCACATAATCATTCGCAACTATTAAATCCTCTTTCTCATCTCCTTAAAAAAAATGTTCCCTGGTCTTTTAAAGATAAGGAAAAATCACACTTTAAAAAAATTAAAAATGCTTTCTGTAATCAAGTCGCTTTGACACATCCAAATTTTAACCTTCCCTTTTGTCTACAAACTGACGCATCCCTTATTGGTCTCGGCGCAGAATTGTTTCAGATAGATGACCACCAACAACGAAATACTATTTCTTTTGCTAGTCGTTCACTCTGTGGTTCTGAGCGAAACTACTCTGTCACTGAACTTGAACTTTTAGCCATTTTGTTTGCCTGTCAGAAATTTAAAGTTTATATTCTGGGCTATCCCATAAAATTATTCACTGATCATAAAGCCCTTACCTTTTTGTTTTCTTGTAAACTAAAAAATGCCCGTCTTACACGTTGGACTCTGGTTCTACAAGAGTTTGATCTCAGAATTTTTTATTGCCCCGGTAAAGAGAATCCCCTCGATACTCTTTCCCGTCATCCAATAGATCGTGATAACCAAGCACCTGTAGATTTTCCTGCAATCATGCACTTTGATTTTAAAGAACCTATTCCTCCTGAACCTCCTGAAAATATTTTTAAACTGGACATTCCTCCAGCTCTTCCTCTTAAAATACAAACTTTTTTTCAAAATATGCTCTATGAACAATCTTTAGATCCTAATATCAGTAAAATTCTCACTCTTCTTTCGAACAAAAATTCTTTTCAATCTTGGCACACTTTTTACAAAGTGCATAACCAACTTTTATTTATCCGTAAATCGAAATTTATTAATACTTGGTCTCTTTTCCTTCCTCAACATTTAGTTAAAGAAACTGTAATTGCTTTCCATGATTATTTTGGTCATTTTGGTCCCTTAAAAACTATTCACTCCATAAAACAAATTTGTTATTTCCGATCTTTTCATAAAACTATCCGATCTATTGTACAATCTTGTGACATCTGTCAAAAATGTAAAGTAAACACTTCGTTAATGGCTGGTCCAATGCAACATGTGATCTCTCATAAGCCTCTTGAGAAAATTTTAGTTGATTTTTATGGTCCTCTTCCTGTAGGAATTTATGGATTACAATATATTTTTGTTGTGTTGGATAATTTTACCCGTTTTGTAAAATGTTTTCCTCTTCGTAGAGCCACTGCCAAAGCATGCATCCACCAGTTAACCAAATATTATTTCCCCCAATATGGTATCCCCTTAAGTATAGTTTCTGACCATGGTCGTCAGTTCATTAGTAAACATTGGCAACTATCTCTGAAAAGGTATAACATTCAAGTAGGGCATACTAGTGTTTATCACCCTCAGTCCAACCCTGCTGAACGTGTTATGCGTGAGCTTGGGCGTCTTTTTAGGACTTATTGTCATGATCGTCACAACACCTGGCCTCAGTACGTTCCTTATATTGAATGGGTGTTAAATAATGTTCGGCACGAATCTACCCTTTATTCTCCTTCAGAAATCTTCCTTAATAATATAACTCCTAATCCTATTTCTCCTATCATAAAATATCCTCATAGTGATGACCCTGATCAATATCCTAAAAAATTAATCCTAGCAAATGAAGTACAATTAACTAAAGCTCAATACCGTAAAATTAAGCACAACAAAAGATTAAATACTCATCCCCTTAAAATTAATGACTTAGTTCTTGTTCGAACTCACAAATTAAGTAATGCAATAGACAAAAAGATTTCTAAATTCTTTCTCCTATACGAGGGTCCCTACAAAATCTCCTCTATCAAATCCCATAATGCCTACATTCTCATAGATCCAAATAATAATTCTCCTAAAGGCACCCACAATATAATCAACTTAAAGAAATATAATAACCCTTTATTCTAAAAATCTGTAAAAAAAAAAAATTAATGTATCTAATTTGCCTAAACTCGTGGTGCTCATTTTATATAAGAAATTTTTTTATAAGAATTTATCAAATAACTCTTATGAAGCCGTTTTGATTATTAAATTTTTTTATTTAAATCATAAACTTTATTATCAAAAAAAAAAAAATAATAATAATAATAATAAAATAACATAGTAAGTAATAATACCTATTCATGCTCTGTATTAAAGTTAAACCGTTTTAATTATTAATTAAAAATTCAGTGCCTTTCCTCTTACAAAAAGTGGTTGTCAGTCTCCACCTTTAGGTAGTTACTTTAACAACTTTTTGAGGGGGGTTCTGTAACGTCACGGAATTTTTAATCTCCGTGTTTATAATTATTATTATCATCGATATTTAATTAGAATAAAATTACCAGTTTATATGCGACCTACGCTTGATTAATATTATAATGATATGTACGAGCGAGATTATTTCAATAATATTATATAATATGTCGCACATATCATATATCCCTTACCTTCCCTACCTCCTATCCATATTACAGGAGTGTCCGGGTATCCGCCGCCACCGCCTTACCATGGTCCGGTGCACACCGCGGTGTATAGTTTTTTTTTTCCCCCACAAATTGTATACGCGCGTTGCCCAGCTAACCCGACTCTCGTCTGCCGCCTTTTTCTTTTTTTTTTTTTCTTCTCACACCGACGCCGTTTTTCTTCGTCATCGTTTTCGTCTCCGGCTCCGTCTGACGTGTGCATTATATTCCGTCTTGGTTTTTGGAAGTCCGGAACGCCCATAAAATCAAACAACAACGTTTGTCCAGTCCGCTGTCGGCTCACCTCTACTTCGGGACCAAGTACTCCGACAAGATGATGGGCTAAGCGTCAGTCATGGGCCTTCGGCGGGCGAGAAGTCGACGATCAACAAGTATCGACCAAAATATATATATCGAGCTCCCCATTTTGTTTTTTTTTTTTTTTCTTTTTAAATTAATTAATAATATATATATATGTAACACATCATATTCGGAGTATTGTTTTTATTATTTTTATTATTATTATTATTGTCATAATTTTATATAAGTACGACATGATAATTAGTAAAAGCCTATGGATTCCACCGACGTGCCCATAGTGGCATCACGCGGTTCGGCCCATAGGTCACCGTGCCAAGTGATCCCCTCGGACGGTGGGTGAGCAGTAAGCCCCAACAAAGGGCCGAACCGTCACAACAATTAGAATTAATCTAACTATTTTATATATTTTATAAACTACTACTTTTATTTGTTTTTGCAGTATTTAATACAGTTTTATGAAAAATAATATTTCTGCATATAAAAGAATATTTTGATGAAATTATAGAGCATAGAAACATCTTATTTCTAAGGTTTTAAGCGCATATAAATCCGGTCTCTAATTATAACAAATTTAATTTGATCATTTCTTGATAGTTTTCATTCTCGACTGATAAATTATAATGATGATATAATGTAGATAACAAAATACACCTTAGCCGTCGCTTTACAACTGTAGGACGTTGCCAGAGTATGAGCGATACGATGTTTCGACGCATTGCGTTTGGATGCGTGGGATGGGCACGATCGGTATTGCTGTAAGCGTTATCCGGAAAACGTCTTATGGCGGTTTTGCATGGATCACGCATTGTCACCGAGGTAAACGTGCCGGCGCGTGGAATAGAAAAAACTAGAGGCAAGCAGCTGCACTCCGTAATACTACCGAATAGTCGAATCTTACGCTCCGTGTTGTTATTAAACAGTGTTATGGTATCGGTGTGTTTTGGCAAGGCGGTTGTAATTTTCGAAAGATATGTACGCGCTAGAGATTGAAAAAATATTTTGAACATCGATGTTTCGATGTATCGATACATCGAAATTAAAAACATCGATGTTTTTTCGATGTTTTAACATAAATTTTTTCAAAACATGGAAAAATTTAAATACACAAAAAAAGTCTTTAACCCTTTATAGGTCAGTGGTATGTATATTTTCCAAGGCGTTTATTATTTTTCCACGAAATAGATTTTATTATTTTATTTTACTACTTAGTTCAATGAGAAAAGAGTAATACAAAAATTTCAAAATATCGATGTTTTCTTCGATGTATCGTCTATAAAACACATCAATAAAACATCGATGTATCGACCATAAACATCGATGTTCTTTGCCCACCTCTAGTACGCGCCAAAACGTCAACGGATAAAAATCGGAGTGAGTTTGAATTTAGATCTAAATTAACGAACGTTTGCTAAAAAAAAAAATCATTTAACTATGTGAGACAGTCGTTCAATAATAATCTAGTCCATCTATAATATTTGTAATATCCATTGCGAGCATAAAATAATACACCGATTAGTTTCAAGACGTTTATAGCGATAACGAGCGGTTTAAGTTAATTTTATTTTTCAAATGGTTTTAATGGAAATGAACACCGGAGAATTATTAAAATATGCAATAAAATTAATACAAATTATCTGGTATTATAAACTGATAGGATAAATGCAGAGATTACGTTAAAATGTTATTTATTATTTTTGTAATGATTAGAGGGCTGTGAGTGTAATCAAGTATTAAATGTATTGATAATTCTAAGGAATACACTCAGATATGCAATTAAAACATTCAATCCAAAAGTATACTTAGTTTATTGAAATATGTAAATGTTTAATTGCGAAAACCATTAGTTACTATAGTTTTATAAACTTAATATAAATTTTTTTTTAAAAATATTTTAAGTTGCTTATACATAGAAAACATTTTTAGGATCTAGAGTCTAGGTTCTAGACTTGGTTAAAAATGTTGTTTATATATTTTACATCTTAAGTTAAGTTTTTTTTGATTCTCTGTTTATATTGAAATAGTTGTCATTGTCTTAAACATTTCTTTTTTATTTGACAAAAAAAAAAAAATAACCATTTTTAATTAATATTTTAATTTTTAGTTCATCTCAAGTCAGTAAATATTTTTAAACAAATAAAAGTTAATTAAAAAAAAACGCTGTAAAATTCAATGAAAATACAAAATCTCGTAACAAATAAAATCAATTTTTCTAAAAATTCATTAAAGGCATTGTTCTAATATTTTAAAGTTCGTTGTTTGCGCGATTTTATACTTATCATTCTTAGTTTTTAATGACAAAATATTTTAAAATTAAACGCTGTCGATGAAAGAATTATCTGTTTTACAATTTGGGATTGAAAACGATTTTAAAGCCAGCATTAATACCATTCAATACTGATAAAAAATTATATTTAAATCAAAATCAATATCAAAACCAAAAAAATATGATAACCTGTATTTATAATTCGAAAAGAAAATTGAAAAAGTGTAAACCTTCATATGTAACTGTAATTAAAAATAATAAATCTGCAAACTGGTAATTAAACTGATATAGAAACGAAAAAAATCGAATATCAAAATTAAAATTTATCGTTTCGGTTTTAAGTCTTGTTTAAAATTATACTTATGCAATGTATATCTTAACTAAAATCTGCAAATGTACTATATACGATTTATTATTTACCTTATATTTATTCAAATATATGAAGAGAGTTCAAGGGATTTAAGGAAATCTTAGACCAAAAAAGATCTGAGTTTTTTTTTAATATTATAATTTCGTTGTTTTAAGTATAAAAACTAAACATTTATTATTAAATATAATTTTAATTTTTCAAATTCTAAGCGATGAAAACAAAGAAAAATCGTGAAGTTGAATAATTCATTGATAATAATTAATATTATAATTAAAAAAAAATATTTCGAGTCAAATGTTTTTTCGTACTATTATTTATGTATAAATCCTTATATATATTTATAAAAGAACAGGGCTTTTTTATGTACCAATTTTGTGACAACACTATTTAACTTTTTTCTAATTTTTTTTCACAGAGTTCTTCCAATTAACTTCCTCAGTGTCACCACGTCGCCCGATTTTTGAATTTAAAGGGTTTAAATCGGCAAAAATAAATTTTTACGTGTAATTTCTGTATCTATATTCATATAATAATAACAATAGCAGTCGCCGATAACAGGAAATATGGCAATAAATTGAAATATCCAAGGGTTCTATTATCAAAAAATAATAATACATTTCTTATCGAAATGCGATAAATGTGTTAGGCCTCGGCAACAGAAACGTATCGGATTTTTTTAGTTGTGGAGAAAAAATTTAAATAAAAAATAGTCACGACGACGATGAACACAAATTGACTACTTACTAATTACTACAAATACTACCAAAAAATCTAAATAATGGGTACCGGATAAAAGTAATCGGATACGAAATATAAAAAGTGTAAAATGTTATACATATAGTCTCGATAAACGGTCCGTTTGAATAACGTTCCGACGATGGAAATATATCGAGGCAAACCGTTGATTCATCCGATAACGGATATATTATTATTATTTTTTTTTGTCTTTAAAATTCAGCAACTACTATTATTTAGCACTTGATAGCATTAAGTAAAATACATTTTTTTAAAACACAACAATTTGTGTTGATTTAAGAATTTTATTTTGATAAAACAAAAACTACACACGGGCGAAGCTAGTTATAAATAAAATATAAAATTATTTATGTAAAAATACAGTATGAGTAGCAAGTTAATAAAAAATAGTTTTTGTTTTAGCGAATTTAAATTGAGAAAATATTAAAATTTGTTCGTAGAAATTGAACAAATTTTATAACTTCTCCATTTTATACAAAATGAGGACAAACAATTAAAAGTTTAAATTGTTCTAGTGCTTTTATCTGTATAAATTTGACTTTCATTTTATATAATACAGTATAAATTATACATTTTTGTAATTAATGAACTTATTAATAATCGTTTATTTGTTTTATAATTGAACGATTTGATGCGAGGAAAATAAGAATACAATATTCTATTTCAAAAAAAGTATAATATTTTTTTTTTTTACTATCTATTTAATTTACTAAATACACTTATTACATTTATACGATCAATTTTCAAAAGCATAAAATTATTAAAAAATATCAAAATTATTTTGGTATATTTTCATTTGTTAAAAATATAATTAATTTAAATAACAATACCATAGATCATTAAGATAATAAAACTTTAAGTACACTGAAAACATTTAGATATAGTAACCAAATTTTTAAATTAAAGATGAATAACACATTTGAAAAAATATATAATATTTTATTTTAAGTTTGTCAAGTAATAAATTACAACATTATTAAAACAGAGATAGTCACGCACATAAATTATATTTAACGTCTAAAGAAAAAAGTTTTTAAAAAAAATTATAAGTCATTTAAAGTTAACATACGTCAAGATTTACAATTCATCATAGCCTCTTATTTTTCTTTGATCAACTCTATTACTGCCAAATCCGATTTAATCCTGCCAAAATTGGTTATCTTAAGGTCCTGTAATGTGTACAGATATAGTTAAATTGAATAGTATTTCGCGATTTATTTACGAGAACTTATACTATCGTTTCATTTCAGATGAAATTTTGTGCTCGTGATTAAATTTTTCTTTCTCTTCATTACTTTTATACTCGTATTTTCATTTTTGATTTTTAACTTCATGTTTATTTTAATTTTTCTTCATTATATGTTTTGATGTTAGGAAATCTTTGTTTAATGTTGTAGATATGGATTTTTATCGTTGTTATATTATTTATGAAAGATTTAATCGAGGGGGGAGGGAAGGGAGAAAAAATCAAATTCAAAAAACTACAGCTAACATCTTTCGTTAACATTAATTTATTAATAGGTACTTTACCTCAACTATTTTTCATTGCTTATTTGAGATGGACACTGGTGTAAATAAAATTTAAAGGGATACCATAAGAACCGTCGGACTCTATTCCTATTGAAACGCAAGTACTGTGAGGTGTTCCAATCTAGCAGTTACGCATGAGTTCAGAAGATGCTTTAAAAACACACATGGTTGATGACAACTTTATAGCTTGGATAATAGTATCCCCTCTATTTTGAATAGTCTAAAATATATTTTTTAGTAAATTTAAACCGATATATCTTATAATAAATTAAAATCTTAATAATCAAATTAAATTATGGGATTTTTGATAACCTAACGAGATTTTTTTTTTTTATGAGTATCTTTTTCTTATAATACAATCATCAAAAGTATATTAAATTGTATACATGCATCTATAACTTATTACTATTAATCAGTTTTTAAAATACATACATATTACTCACAGATTTTACAGAAATATATACATTATTATAAACGATGTATATTTTTAATTAATATGTACTACTAATAAGTTAAGAAATTAGTTATAATTAATTACTTAAATTCAATTAGCGTAAATTCATCTACTAAACAGTCGAATTTACTTCATTAAAATATAAGTTGCTTCCAGTTATTGGCTGATTGAACTGAAGCATATGAAGCGTCTGAAAATTGAGTCATCTAGTGATTTCTCCTCATATTATAATATTTTTCACTTCGCTAACACATATTACAATACGTTAAGCAATGACTGATTGAACTCAAGAATCCACAGGATATTAAATTTATAAGGTAAAATTAAATTATGTTTATTATAGTTTTATTCTTCACCTATTTTTATGAAGTCTAGTCAAAATGGTAAAATTATTTTTGGGAATCGATGGAGCATAAATAATGCAAATCAAAGCATTCGTATCGGCTGAATTTTCAACTAGCTATGTTGCTTTCAACTATTACTAGCTATTTTAATATATTATTTTGTATATTTGTCCAAATATTCTC